>CM057087.1:14830000-15087500 GCA_029959045.1 Taenioides sp. WSHXM2023 | reverse complement strand
ATATATATATATATATATATATATATATATATATATATATATATATTTTTTTTTACAGGAAGTTGAAACTTTTGTAACATCATAAACATTCTTATGGTTTGCACCAAAAAAATGAGAAGAAAACATCAGTTAAGAATTATGTACTTTCATAAACTAGTTGTTCAATTAATGTAATACGCTTTAGCTGTTTTGAAAAATTAACAAGATCAACAATGAGAGAAAATTGGACTATAGGGTAATTTAAAGACACTAATATATATATATATATATATATATATATATATATATATATATATATATATATATATATATATATATATATATATATATATATATATAGTAATGGAGGTAAGCAGGTAACACTGCAGACCCAAGTTACAGGTCAGATCTGCTGAGAGGTGACTGTGCGTATAAAAAAAAATATAAATGTATTTCTCATTCCTTCATATCTTTTTTTGTGTTTAGGTATCACATCACTCTGCACAGTGGCTCTGATTGCAGTTGAGAGGATGTTTGTCGTCTGTAAACCTCTTGGACCCATCTCCTTTGATAAGACCCATGCGCTGGTGGGCATTGGCCTATCGTGGCTGTGGTCCTTGGCATGGAACCTGCCCCCTCTGTTTGGATGGGGCAGATATGAGCTGGAAGGAATTGGGACGTCCTGTGCTCCAGACTGGCACAACAGAGAACCCAGCAATGTGTCCTATATCATGTCATACTTTACTGTGTGCTTTGCTCTTCCCTTTGCATTCATAGTGCTGTCATATGGGAAACTGCTATGGACTCTACACAAGGTTAGCAAATTAACATAGTTGAATAGTTTAATTTATTTGATTGATTTAGGTTTAATAGCTGTTATTTACTCTTGGTTAAATCCTTGAGTAGTTTAAGCATAGCCCTGGATCAGTCCTGGATTACAATTCATGATCATATTTGTTCAGAGCTGTATTAAGCCCTTATTGATAGATGCCATTTGGTCCTGGTTTAATTGTTGTGGATAAAGATTAGTTTGGATTTAGACATTATATATTTGAGATCATGATTAACAAAATATATTTTTGTTTGAATATATATTAGTTTTGATTGTGAATTTTCAATTATTTTTTCCCCAGGTGTCAAAGAGGGAGGGTGTAGAAGGAGGTGCAGTGGCCAAAGCTGAGACTAGAGTAGCCTTCATGGTGGTCCTGATGGTCCTGACGTTTTTGGTGAGCTGGTTGCCTTATGCCTCTCTTGCTATGACTGTGGTATTCCTCCCCGGTGTGGCCATTAACCCTCTGGTGGGAACCGTCCCTGTTTACCTGGCAAAAAGCAGCATAGCCTACAACCCCATCATCTACATATACCTCAACAAACAGGTACGCCATTGAAATACTGTGAAGTAATGTTTGAGTGCAGCTTGCAGTAAATGTGGTTCAAGTCATAGGGCCGTGAGCACCATCTAGTGGTAACTAATATTTGTGGCTATTGAAAAACCTTGGTGCAACATATTTTTTCTTCTTTCTTTCTACTTTTCTCTTTTTAAAAGATTTTACTTTGTTAAAATGTAAACATGAAAAAAACTCTATCATGTATGTAATATGCATTGTCAATTAAGTGAACGATTATCAAGTGGGTTGTTCCATCAGACACACACAATCACTCTTTGGTGGATCACATTTACCCATAATAAATCAATCTGTAATGATAATCTTAGTAACTCAATTGTTGCAGTCAACCCTGCAACTAACTGAACCCTGTCTCAAAATACATGTGGAAAAACAACTTTGCATACTTTTGTCATGTGTTGTCTACTAAACACATTTTAAAAAATCTTGTTGTAGTTTCGTAAGTATGCAGTGCCGTTCCTGTTGTGTCGTCCTGGACAGCTTATGGAAGATGCAGGATCTGAGGCAACTACTACGGTCGAGTCTGGGGTTTCCAAAGTGGCTCCAGCGTGACTGAGTACGAAAGTCAAAACACTGTAATGAATCTGTGTGCTATTGTAGCTATATCACATGTACAGATGTATTTTATATAGTGTTACCGGTGCAATGAAATCAGGTCAGATTAATTTTACCTTAAGTCATTTAATGATAAAACAATAGAAAATAAAGTGATTTAAATAGACCAACATAAAATAAATATACAAAAATGTGATAATACAAAACCTATGGAATTATAGTAAAGCAATGCTACTGAGAGAAATTATCTTTACAGATTAAAAAACTTAAGGAAAAAAGCTTTCAAGTAGAGATTATCATGGGTTTTTCCATATGTTTGTACATAATTTACATAAGAGTCTTGTTTACACAGAATATGAATATGAAACATGAATTGTTTAAATTGTAATTAGAAAAATATTAAGAAAGCAAATGTTCAAATCAATAGGTGTCTTTGTAAACGGTTTAAATTTTTTATCTGGAAACAAAGGGACAGTGCACCTTTTTTAAAATACTCTTTCACTCCCAGCATTTTCAGGTGAGGTGTCAATGACAATTATAGATTCCACTAAACCACAGTCACAAAAATACAAAATTGTATCACCTCGATACACAAGTCTTAAAAAAGGGAAAAATCAAAGCACTATACATTTACTTGTGCAAAGACAAACAGCTATGTGCTAATATTAAAGTTCATATCATTGGTAGAAACCAAATCCTTATTTTATTTTTCTCAGGAATCCCTGACTTGAGGTAAAAGTAAGTTATTTTCTCTTTAGTTTTACACTTTGAAAAGTTTACAAAATAATGCATATCTTAAGTTCATCAGCACTGTATTTGCTACGAATAGTACAATGTGCCTGTGCATTGGTCCTTTTATGACAGTCATCAACAAAAGGAGAAAACATGTTTAACTCACAAAGAATTCAAAGAGCCCTTTCAATGTGCACACAAAATGGAAAAACCTACAGATTCATGATCAGTAATCAACTGAGTACAGGACATATACTCTCCTGTGCATTTTAAATACTTCATGAACAATGGACCCCTTTGCGATTAATTGCTGAAATACTAACTTGAGTTCATTCAGTCCAGTAACTTGACTAATAAAAAGATGATAAAAGTGATGTCTCTGTCCTGTGGTTGGTCCTTCTGTTTTTCCTTAAAGCTCCCAACACCAAATGTCTTTAACAGGACTCTCATTGGACGATTTGACAAACAAATCAAATAGACAGAATGATATGTGGTCACCTTGGCCTAATGAGGTATACAGGCCAACTGAGAGAGAAAGAAAGGGCAAATATTGCTTAGGCTCTCTGCAGCGTCCTGACAAGAGGACACAATTTTGTCCTCATCCTAAAATACTCCTTACTCTGTGTGGGACAAATACCAATCAGGACAGTTTAAATGGAAATGATCAACAGGAATGAATGGAAAATCACAGCACTTGCTGTAAGTAACTCTTCTAAATCCATTGAGCTTTTTCAGTTTTCCAGCAGCAAATAGGCATTAATAGGGGACTGGTAAAACAGATTAAAGCAAACAAATAAAGCAGCTTTAATAATTGCACCATGCTTTTTAAACAAATGTGCATACTCAAAACTACTAATACTACATACGCAAAAAATGTGCATTATGAATTAAATGAAACCACACTGTGTCACTCAGCCTGGCCTCCCAAATGACCTTGACCTCATGCAACAGTTTCTAGGAAGAACCTCATCTATATTTGTATTACACCCTTAGCACACTGCAGTGCTGTGGTGTTTTAACACAAGTTGATGCATATTCACATAAAAATAAAAGGCAAATTTGTATACCCTCTAAAAGAAAACATGTTTTTTGTTATAGGAGTTGGAACCATATTGCTGATATTTAAAATTATACATAATTACAAAATATAGATCTCTTTACAAAGTTGTTGTATAATACATTGTACAGCATATCAACTACGAAATATTAATCAGGCTATTCTAAAGTTTTAAATAACCTGCCTTCTAGTGCATTATTACAAATGCGTTTGTCACTTTAAAAGTACATCTCAAGTTGAAAAATGCTATAATTAGGACAGCCATGTCCTGCATTATCTAATATAACTCTGGTGGTGCTTTTACTGTTACCTAGAAATAATAAAGTGGGGTCAGCTAAAACTAAGAGGGAGATATGCCTTTCTACGCTTGCATTGAAAACTTGCATGATATGACAAACCTTAGTAAAGTGACTGAGGTAATGACATCAAACATCTGATTGTCATCACCCTTTAAGACCACCCTGTATGCCCCTCTGCCATTGGTCCAGGTCTTTCACTGCATCAGTGTCCCCTCGTCCGATTGGCTGCAGGGTGTGCCCCATCCAGGCCAAGGCTTCGAGTGTACTCCTGCACCGGGACCTTATTTGGGCAGAGAACAGGTGAACACAATGTATTTATGCCTTTCTCCTCAGGTGTAAAGGCACTTCTTTTGGTTAGAGCCAACAGATGCATTTGTGTTTAACTGATTGTTTCTGAAAAAGTTTGAATGCTTCAGCAGCCACTGCTATAATGTGGTGATACAGATCATCTCATCTGCTAGGTCCTCCTCATAGTGAGCGCGGGGCTCTGCCTCAGGCTCCTCGTCGCTGTAGCTGGCTGCATTGTCCGGCAGGTCATAGGCCCTGGGGTTCAGTATCGGAAACACACTGACCCCATTGATGCCAGGTGCCATTCCTCCATTTAACAAGTGACTGGCTGCACTCTCCATCTCATCTATTGTCATTTCACATGCATCTGCAATCTCATGCTTTGTGGCAGCCACAAAATTGGGATCCTTGGCAAATCTCCCAAGACCTTCTGATATCAAAACCTAATGCAAAAAGATAAAAAATGCATTATATTATCTTCTTACAACGTTTACATAAACTGAAACATGGCGAAAGGAGAAATTCAATTTGTCAACTGGACAAAGGTTTATTTGGTCGAATACGTTTCGCAGCTCATCCAAGCTGCTTCTTCAGCACCAGAACTGCAAAACGTATTCGACCAAATAAACGTTTGTCCAGTTGACAAACTGAATTTCTCCTTTTGCCATGGTTTCTACCTAGACGACTGAAGGATTCTACACATAACCTCAAACAGTTACTGTGAAATGTTGTTCTGACTTACTGCCTCAACCAGGCTGGTGGCACTGCCCCTCTTCTGGTGGTACTGGCTGTGGTACTCCGGTGGCACTTGGAGGTGAAGTGGAGAGTAGATCTTCTGGGACAACTCGGGGTCGTCTGTGTACCAAGAGCTCTTTCGGACAGACACCTGGCTGCTAGCCACGCTCTCCCTGTGAGGATGGTCCACTCGAATCAGAGGGGTGTAGTAGGGGGACTGCTCTTTACTGGCCGGGGTGGTGGGGGGTGTGGCCCAGGAGCGGGTGGAGCGGGTCGGGGAGAGGCGGTGGGCTCTGCTGGAGTCCAGTCCTGCTACAGCCATGACCTGCCAAAATCATTACATTATTATAACTGTGATAAACATGTTCAAATGTACAACAGTGTGTAGAGGCAAATAGTGTGTAGAGGCAAAAAGGAGAAATTCTAGTGTGTAGACTGCTGTACCTGGTGCTGCATAAGGTGCAGTGGTAACGCAGTGCGCTGATGTGGAAGCTCATCCTGACTACTTTGCCTGCGCAGACACTCAAAGTTGAAAGATGGTCTCCTGTGACCTAAATTACCCAAAACACAAAACTCTTGTTAATATGGAGAATATACAAACTTTATTTCAAAACAATTTACAATTAAATATTTAATGCAAAAACACAAATCCAAGACCACCCTCTACAGTGGAAAAGGGAGATACAGTGTCACACATCACCTTGAGGTGTGGCAGGAAGCAGACGTCTCTTTGGTGATCGTCGTGAATCATGATAAAGGGGCTGTTCATCATCATCGTAGTAACTGTCTGGGTGGTGGTAGCCTTTTGGAGTTTCATACTCTGCATCACTATTTTGATATCTGTCAGCAACAGAAGAATTATAATCTTTGTAAATGCAAAGATTATGCCTAAATGCATGCCTTGTTGTTGTTGTTATTATTATTTACACCTGACCTGTCCCCTGTGTCATCCTCATAAAACTCCTCCCCACTGTAGTATTCCCCAGACAAGCGGTCCTCGTCAAACTCCTCCTCCCTCCGGATCGTTGGGTGGTGCTTGTCTCCGCCCTGGGACCTGCAGGTGAGGTGGATATTTAGGTCAGAGAACATGCAGTGCGTTGAGTAAAACTAAAAGAAGAATACAGTCATGCACTGCCATGCAGATGGAAGCCTGCAAGGGGCATAGGTGCAATAAACATATACAGAATACTGAAGTGCAAAACAAGTCAGTGCCTAACCAGGATATTTACATTTGTTGTGGTCATCACTGTACATAAGATGCTTATTAAGGTGCAGTCAGTAGTACATAAGGCATCCAAGGACTACTAATGCAAATAGCCTTTATAGTATTATTTCTTTCTGTAGCAAGCATGTTAGGGCTATACATGCAAAAAGCAGGCCCCTCTACCATATGCTGGTCACTCACACTTTATATCTTTAACATAACTGTGTCATAAAAGGATAATAAATGACTGGCCAGCATATGAGCACACTGACTAAGCATGGCTAGAGCCAAAATACAGTAAATAAGCATTCACAAATTTCTCCTTTACTCCTGTCAAACCTAAAACAACATACCGAACATAGGTCTCATAGTAGCGCCTTCTGTTCCAGAAAGCAAAGGGATGGTTGAGAGAAAGCAGATGTTAAGAGAGAGAAAGGGAGGAAGACACAGAAGATAATGGAGAAAGTACAACATATATATTATACAGTATATGAGACATATACAGCATTATTATATATGTAAGAGGGAGAGAAAATGAGATGTGGTAGACTACAACAGCTAACAATTCAATTTCTTCTTTTTAGATAAGAAACTCACTAAACCCATTTGTCTTTTAAGTGAAGTGCAACTGATTGGCCTTTAAAGAAACAATAAACAAGTGCTGAAGATGCTGCAGAATCTGTATAACAGTGTAGAAAAATGAAAGGAAATGTGTCAGCGTAAAACTTGGGCTGAAGCACAAGAAAGGTAGCAATTATCATGTTTGTTCTCACAACAGCATATTTTCCTGTAAATTTCCTGTAAATACATACACGTATTCAGTGAACAGACTCATTTTGAGATAATAAAGTAATTCAATGTGCATTACAAAATAAATAAGAAGATTATAGGCCTAAATAAACACTACTTTAAACTAAGACAGCTGGCAGACAGGATAAGCTGCTACATATCTGCCTATAATATATTACAACTAGAATATGTGTGTCTTCCTACTGCATAAACCACAGTGTGAGAATGGAGTACCTTTGTCCCTGTGGAGTCTTGTCATAGTAGTTGGGCCGTAGACCGGGATAGCCATTGGGGGGTACGTGCTCATAGTAACGATGGTGCCCGTTAGGGAGGCTGGACACATTGGCGTTGTTCAGGTTTATGTTGGTCGATTTGGGGGATTTGCCATAGGAGTTGTTATGGTGCCGATGATGATGATGGTGATGATGATGGTGGTTGGGATAGGCCATAGCGTTGGCCCGGGACAGTCTGCCCACGGGCTCCTCCATATGAGCGTAGTGGGGCGGGGGCTGCACCTGTAGGGGACGCTGTGTGGCATTGGTCTGAGGTGCGTTGGATCGTCGATGGTGGCCGTTCATGAGGTGGTTACTGAAAAGCCCCCCATTACGCTGTGAATATGGAAATAAAAGTAAATTCACTTGCATTATTATACCAGCACACATAGTTTAATTGATGTTAAGGCTGATGGTTTATTTAGTAAAATATTATGAGCAAAATAAGATGGTTTATGATGTTCGAGAGCTCACTACATGTAATTTTTAGTTTTTTTGAAAATGAGAAAAAACATGCAGTGGGTCACAAAAAGTATGGTGATTACACCATCCATAGCTACCATTTATTGCTGGGTTGCAGATAACATCACCACATTCTATAGGCCAGTAATATTTAGTACAGATGGAGGGCAGCTAAAATTATTATTATTAAATAGCATTTTTTGTTGTAATACAGTCTAGTCACTAATAAAAAAGATCGGGTTCAACATTTGTGAATTTACTTTTCAGCTATTTGTCATGAAAGTACAATGTTACCAGTAGGAAAAACTGTCTGTTGCCCCCCGTCTGAGAGTATGACGTCATCACATTGTAGAATCTGAAAACCACCATTTGTGTATTTATCCGTCGATCTACTGATGACAATGTCTTATAATGTTGCAATGTTTCTTATTCTTATATAGTTTATTGCCATTAAAATGTCCAATGAATTCATACATATAGAAAACTTAGCTTTGACCATAGATCTCCCTGTCAGGTAAAATTTAATTCATTACCCTATAAACCTCCTCGTCTTCCTCTGGGATAAAGTCTACTAGTTCATCATCCTGCAGATCACATGAAATGGCTCGTCGGATTTCAGGCCCAATATCATGAAGAGTGCGAAGGCCAGCCTGAAACCATGAACAGAATATCTAAACACTCACCCGGGACCTTGGTCTCACAGCTCACAGTATAAATTGTGACAGGAGACACACACACACACCTCTCTGTTGGGGCTGCACATTTACATTAAGGACACACTGTGATAATGTGAGTGTTGAGCTCAAATGACTTGTGTGGCATCCAGCCAGGCTTTGTTTGACAAAAGCTTCACTCATTTAGCTGTCTCTGGATAGGGCCATTGTCAATACAATTAGCATGAACACAAAGACTGTGATATAAACAAATTAAAATCTAGTGAGTAATTCTGATAACAAATATATGGACTATATTCCATATATTAAAATTTAAAATTATATGATTTTATGAGTTGTTGGATGGGCAGATGCAGAGGAAATATGTACATAATATGGACACGGTGACACACTTAACATCAACATGTGTGAGAGCAGACACAAAAAACCTTATTTACAGTAGAGTCATACATTAGACCGACATCATGAATGTCCTGCTGGTTATAAACCATAACATTAGAAATGTTATCTAAGTGAGATGCATTAGACAGACTATGTGGCTACAGTCAGTCCATGTCTCTCTCAAACACAGAGGCACTCACCTGCAGAGCGATGGCTGTGCTGTTCTGGGTCGGGTGTTCACCCACTAGGCCTTCCTCTTTACGTTTCTTGAATTTCCTAAAGTAGTCCTGTATCAGGAAAGTGGCATAGAACTTCCCCACGGTTACCTCATCATCTGAGTGAACAGACCACACAAATGCTTCCTGTGTCAAAGGTCACTACACAAAGGCTCCAGAGGACAGCTACATAAAACTAAAAGACCACTGATACAATGCTAGAATATCACTGTAAATGATATACATCCATCTGGATGGAGTATATACTGTACCTCTGAGCTGGAAAAACAAATATATATCTATAATGGATTTCCTCACATTAAATACAGTTGCACCAAGATCTTATTCTGCAACACATTTCTGTGTCATCTTCCTCAGTATTTAAGGCATACTGATGAAGATGAGGAAATGAGCAAATGTCATTTATCAAAGAATTTAAATATGAGCTGTACAAGTAACAATAAATATAGCAACAAAAGTATGTGTTTGATTTGGGCTTCCAATGTCTTTTGTTAAAATATGTTATATGTATGCATTAATTATATCTACTAATAATAGTTTGACTATACAAACAGCACAAGCAAGCAAGCAGTGGATTGATCGTACAGTATGTATGTCTATTGTGTGAGCTCAAATAATACTATACTACAGAGATTTTCTAAAGAAGAATCATTCTGAAGCAGGGGTCTGAATCACTGGGTTCAAGCAAAGGCTGGGGACAGATATCGGAGACAGAGGCAACAGTTCCATGCCACCCCCCTAAAACAGAACTGCTTCAGAATATTCGGAAGAGCTTCAGCCAGTTTGGCAACAAAGAAATGGAGGTAAAAGAGGCAGAGGGATTTGGAACAGATCAGAGACAAGGTAAAACTGCACATGCCCCTGTACAGCTCTGTATAAGGCCATGCAACAGCCTAGTCAACAGAGGCCTTCAGCGTCCAGGGCTCGAGAAAAACATGGATAAGAGACACACACGTGAGAGTAAACCAGAACAAAGCATTGTGTTCAGACTTTAAAATAAACACTTAATTACACTGTGATTAAACCTACAATTACTGTAAAAGTTGAAGGCACAAAAGCAGCAATTGCTTGTGGTATAATTTGTTTTAAGTTGATATTGCACTAACCACCAGCAGGGGGCACTACTTGATCCAACAGCTTCATGCTAGTCCTTTTCCATATTTTCTTGATGACTGCCCGCAGCTCTTCATTGGCCTGCTCCAGATTACCTACAACATCAGGTCACAGATATTATTATTATAGACTATGCAAAACCACATGATATGAGCAATTGTTTAATCTAAAATGCATTATTTTCACCTTCAGTTTTGATCTTGAGAGCTGTCCGTACCAGAGCAAACAGAGTAGCGTTGAACATAACTGTGCCATCACTGTTGAGGGGCATGTTCATGGCTACCAACCTCTGAAAAAAACCCCAAACAGTACAAGGTAATAAACTACTAGTGTATTATTATAATATTAGTTACATATAGTAAAAACTAATGGATGGAGTGAGGACCTTGCAAGCCACTCTGTGAGGACAGAGTTTTCCAAAACCAAGAGGAGGTTGGATACGACGCAGGAGAGTCACAACATCCAGATGTTTGATCCTGCCCCTATTTGGGATATTTTAGACATTAACAAATTACACTTTAAACTTCACCCACAACCGAAGTCCAAATGAGCTGTTAAACTGGAACACTAAAGGGGAGAGTGAGGGGCCAGTGAGGAACAGCGTTACTTGCACAAATTGTAATACATACATATAAACAAAATATACATTATTTACAAAAAGACATTAATATTCGGGATATGTAAATTAAATAAAGGATTTAACAAACATCAAGCATAGTAACTGTAATGCATGAAAAAAGAAAGAATGGAAAGGAAAGAGCAGCACATAGTTGTTTTTCACTGTTTACATCACAAAGCTGGAAATTAATCTACTAAAATGGCAAAAAATTAACTAGAACTAGAATAGAACTAGAACTACTAGTTTAGTAGCAAAAAGTTGGATGTTTAGACCCACTTAAAATACTTGAAATAATGCAAATATGAATAATTTGAGTGAAAACACTTACTTTGCCTCTGGGTCGTACTCAGACCAGATCCTTTTGAATTCATCCAGATGGTGTGGACCAAGAATGGACCAATCACGTGTTAGATAGTCAAAGTTGTCCATGATAACAGCCACAAATAAGTTTATAATCTGTAAAATGCATAGCAAAACATAGCAGTTCAATCCCTAAATGAAATGTACATTGATTAAAGTATATGTGTACCAGAAAAGCGCAGAGCATGTAAAAGGTGATAAAGTAAATAATAGCAAAGCTGCTGCCACAGGTCATCTCCTCTCCGGGGTTATAGTCAGACTCAGGGTCACACAGTTTTCCGGGCAAACAGGCCAGCATGATGTCCTGCCAGGCCTCTCCAGTGGCACACCTGGACATCACATCACATATTCAACCATAGGCTGGTAACACATTTTGTGATATTTATGTGATCTTTATGTGATCAATCATTTATTATTTATGGGCCTATTTATGTGATAAATGTAATAAATAAGCCCCATGACGATGCATACATACTTAGTTAGCACCTATATGTCTATACATCTATATAGATATGTTCAACCATGACAAATATACAGACCAGTACAATACAGACTTTTGATAATGTATCAAAAGGTGGAGGAGTTTTTCTGTTTCTAAATCCTAGTTTACAATTTAAAGAGATGCATGACACTGAGGAGCTATTTGAGCTATTTGAGTAACTTCTCTAAGTTTTTTGCCAATATTTCAAATGTACAAAAATTGTTACGTAATGAGTGACTTTAATATTAATCTGCATAATTATGAGATAAATTTGGTAACTAAGGAATTTATGGACACTATGCATTCAGACAGTTTCTTTCCAGTGATTATAGTCCTCAAATCAAAAGTCCTTGATATGTAACTCAGTTTGCATTGACGTATCTTATCGTCTCTCATAAGCTACAAATATAAATGTTTCACTGCTTTAATAGAGCTATATGCGTTTTACATAGAGGTTACATTTTAAGTTGCCTGAGAGCTTTTGGTAACCATCCTGCACATTTTATAAAATATCTTTTTCTGTATTTTTTACTGACTTAAAAAAAAAAAGAAATCCACAAAGTCATCCACTCATCTGAACCTCACCTAAAGAGGAGCAGAACGGCCTGTGGGAAGGTCTGGAAGTTGTTGTTTCTGTTTATTTGTGTGCCATCCACCATCGCTATCTTTCCAAACACCTGAAAGGATTCAAAACAAATATGAAAATCCCATGAAGTTCAAAACATGTTTATTGAGGTCCATTTTTTGTTCATAAGAGAAGACAAAGCACATTATAAAAAACTGTAACCTTTATTTTTGGTAGTTTAATGTAGTAGTGCCAATCATTTAAATTGCAATTTGACTCAGTTTGAAGTCGCTGCTCTACCCTGTGTGGCATAATTGAATGTACAGTTACCCACCTGCATCCCAATCACAGCGTAGATAAAGAACAGCATGGCAATCAGAAGAGCAACATATGGCAAAGCCTTTGGGCAAAAACAAACAAAATGTTCACATGAGTAACATTCATTTTCAACTATACACCAAAATTAATTGAAATTAACTTGGGTCTTACCTGGAAGGATTTGATAAAAGTCCAAAGCAAAGTGCGGATGCCCTCCCCTCTGCTGAGCAACTTGACCAGCCTCATGACTCGAAACAGTCGGAAGAAAGTGATGGAGATACGGGCGCTGTCCTCTGTGTTCTGTGAGAGACCAGAGCGGAGTCAGACAGGAACGAACCACATGCACAGCTTTACCAAGAGAACCTGACTGTGCTCTCAGATGGAGGGCCTCGAAGACTGTAGAAACATATGGGCTGACCAAGCTCCAGTTTTAATATGGAAATATTATTTGTATATATATATAATTTATTTTATTTTATTTTTTTTCCAAAACGTTACTTCTTATTTCAAGCATTTAAGTAAAGAAATACCATGAAGCAAGTTAAATAACATAGGACAGACCATAAACAAAGATATTCCTTGGCTGTGTAAAACAGTCTGGAAGCAGCTGATATGTTTCTATTGTCCATCAGTTGCACTGTCAGGGCTCACTGTACCTAAAGGGGAGGAAGCAAGGAGGCAGGCATGCTGGAGAAATGTCGCCATATTTGACATGGCATATCTGCACAAGCATGGCCCCTCAGTCCAGAGTCACTGCATGCGGAGTCACAGGGACCCACCCAGACCCGAACGCAGGGCCCACCCATGGGTAACTGCCCCACTCAGGGATAGAGGCAGAAACCATGTGTTTAATGTCGACAAAACAAACGTGAGGAGCGTCCCAGCACTTTCCTAACCTCACGGGACACCGCGTCACGTTTGAGCGACACACTGTTCTTAGAAATAACTGCAAAAATAGGAAAGGAAACCAAAAGTAAAAGAAATTCAAACAGGTGGGCAACGAAAGAAAATGGAAAACTTGTCATGAGAATGTTAGGAAAAGGTTTAAATGATACAAACAGGGGAATAAAACCAAAAAGAAAACAAAGATCTAAAATGGCATTGCCCTAACAGGGGGCTAGACATCTTACCCCCATCTCATCCACCTGAGGAGTCTCCGTTGGCTTTAAAATCAAAGACTCGATTAATGACTTCACTCACAGCCCATACTGGACAAAGGGCTACAGTAATGTTAGTGGGGTTTTCTTAAGTAGTAAGTTCAGACAGAGACAAAACAAAGTCATTACAGCTCAATTTACAGCAAAATGATTCTTAATTTACACTATGACATAGACAGACATTTATGGTTTATTTATATTATCACTAATTATTATTACACCTTAGCTTATTACTTGTATGTATTACTATGTATGTTATACTTTCAAGACAATTCACTGCAGGTTTACAGCTTGACTGACAACACGACAACTTTATCACTGCCCCAATGTAATGTGGACAACATGGATAATAATGTATGTTTGGTGCAATATATTATATATGATACAATGTAATGAAAGTAATATGTATGATATTATGGCTAAAAATGTCTTGTTTTATTTGATTTTAACCAGTCACAGACCCCATAGAGTCCCTTTTAAAACATGCTACTCACAGTAAGATTCAAAACCATAAACAGTAGGTACAGAAATGTACCAAAGCGATCAAGCTACTCCAGAGAGAGTTTCTGTTAGATTCCCACATTCATGAACAGTCAAAATAATATGGAGATTATGCAGTAAAATTAGCTGGAGGAGGTTCTTTAGGTATTCTTGGCCAAAGCACTGATAAAACATGCGTTTTTTAGAAATGCTGCTGGAAGGTGCTGCATATGCAAGAAATGACAAGGAGCCATTGGTGGAGTTATAGCATTAGAGCAACTCATGCATGCCAGTCATGCCCTGCAAAAAAGCTGCAGCAGGGCCTCTCCCAATTACAAACAGAGGAAAGAGAAGGAGGAGCCAGAGTCCCATTTAATTCAACTGGAGGATCGTTTGGAAAGAGAGGAGTGCAGACAGGTTCATGCAGCTGCCTGTGACTACACACCTGCGCTACAATGAGCTCCTTTTGAGCTTTAAGAGCTCACTACAAGAAGACAAACAGAACACACATCACTCACAGAGACAAGATCAGCACACAACCTGGCGGCCTCAGTAAACCTTTCGTCAAAAACATTCTATATAGTCTATTTACACTGATTATTATGTTACTGACATCATTTAAGAGTTTAACCTTGTATTACCCGTTTATGCAAGGTAACATAAAGGCACATCACTCTAACAGCATGTCAATCAGAGGTTTTGCATGTTTTTCAGTGAACCCTGATCTTGACTGACAGGTAATTACTATGGCAGTACTTTTTTTTCCCAGATCACAATTTATAGATTCTGCAGATTCTATCATGTCTATCATGTCATGTATCAGCACGTTTTGAATGAATAAAAATAATAATAATTTAGGAATAACTGCAACATCTGAGCTCTGAGCTCCAGGGCCATTGTGCCTGGAGGTAAAGAGGTAGGAGAGGTCAAAGGTGAGGAGGAAGAGCAGGCTTCACAGAGCACAGTGGACATGACTGACCGGAGGGGCATGAAGCGGGTGACCAAGCGCCATCTGTGAGGGGCAGACATGAGGCTATGTTAGGGGATGGACCAGCATGCATTGTGGGGGATACATGCAATCTACTATTACTGTATTGTATATTTCCTCTATTCTATTCTATTAATGTTAACAAGCAACAGTCAAACTGGATCAGATCACACATCATATGAGATAAGTGTGATACAGTTATTGAGACAAACTTACAACACCCACATGCAGTTCAATAGAATATGGACTGATCAAAGCAAAGAGCATGCTTCAGTAAGAACAACATGCACACAATGTAATACTGTACAACAAAATTGATAAATACAGTGTAATATGGGGCAGTATATGTATATAAAACACAGAACATCAACAACAGATTACCTACAAACTCAAAGAGTGCAAGATGTGGTTAATGTAAATTCATGCAGATAAAATTTAAACCAACAGAGAAAGAATAAAATCAAGAGGAAGAGATCCAGAAAACAGCACTGCAGCTCAGACACTGGAGCACTGAGGAGGTGAAACACCCAGGACAGTGAATGACTTTGGGTTTAAAGTCTTTAATCTTGTCTCTACTACATTTAAAGTGTATGTTACTCTTTCAGTTATGAGCAATTAAGTGAAAGAATTTGTATCCATTTCTACATTAAAGGGGTCCTGAAGATAAAGTTGTTGTCAACAGAAGGGCACACATCACAACATGTTAGTTCTTTGCCATACTTGCCTCTACAAGTTTCTATGGAAATAAAAATAAACAATATTGTATATTAGACCATGATAGAAATAAGCAACTGCAGCACTTTGCCTTTATAAAAAAAAATATTATAAAAACATTTTAATAACACATTTCATTTTGTTGAAAGACAGAAGTAATTGAAACTAAAAGAGAGGAGCACAGACTCCAAGATATAATTTATGTCAAACTGAAGCTTTACAAAGTAAGCCAATGGAAAATATATTGTCATGCAGCAAAATTTGTTATTATATCAATACCATATAAACATAAAGAAAGTATAGTTTAGCAATCAAAAGGCTACATTGGCTTATATGAAAGGCTTCTGTTCAACGAGAAAACCATGGAAGTCATACTTACATTGACCTCTGTAATAGCAATATCGACGACGCTACCGACTACAATTAAGGCATCAAATGTGTTCCAAGCATCAGCAAAATAGTGCTGTTTAAGTGTGGTGTAACATGAAGGGTGCCAAAGGAGGAAAAAGGGAGTCGGGGAAATGAAGATAAAGACAGATAAGGGGTTGAATGAAATGAAGGGGAAAAAGGTGGTATTAGTGACTTAGCAAAAGAGAAAAGTAGAAAACAGAAGCTACAGGTGCTTAAGCCCTTTAGACAGTGCAGAGCAGGGTGAGGTCAGAGAGCCAAAAGCCGGACATAAGTGAGTATTTACTTACATCAATTTCACTGAGAACAATGTCTACTATGCTGCCAATCACAACCAGCGCGTCGAAAACATTCCAGGCATCTCCAAAATAGCCCTGAGCGATGTTGAGTAAGTGGTGGGCAAATAGCAAGGGTTCTTTTAATATTCAAATTGAAATGCACACTTGTGGATACTTAAAACTACAACAGCTCCTTCAGCAAAGAGAGCGCATGATTACAGCGCTTTGATGTTGAAGTGCGAAGATTTAACCAGGGCCAAACAAAGTAAAGATTTAAGGACATGCAAAAACACTGCAACTCTGCACCCCACTCTGTCTCTTACAAGCATCCTGTCCTTCTTCGGAACAAAGAGCTGTCAGCATCGAGAGGGAAGACTCATCTTTTAGTTCAATTGGAAATCTGTGCAATACTGTGCAAATGCCGTAACCAATATCTCTTATGATAATTTTGTTTAAGGTGGACTATGAAACCTTTCTGGTAGAAGATTCACCAATGGCTCCTTTCCATGCAGATTTGATTGTGTTCCACATTGTGTTCCTTAGAATGTTCCACAGTATGGTTTCAGGCATGTTTTTCAAAATATTTTGAGCAACACCTGTTCTTAAATAAATACTAATGTGGAACATTTGAGGCAAAGCAATAACCTCTTCATGGGAACAAATAAGTGGCAGACTCTCAACAAGAAAAGTTACATAGTGCACCTTTAAAAAAATCAAGAAAGGACAATATTGGGCAAGCAACAAAATGGTAAATTTTGGTCTAAATCCAGATATCAAATTAGCATATTAGCATATCTATCTCTATATCTATCTATATCTAATCTATCTATCTATATTTCTATCTATCTATCGTGACTTGGGCCATTGCACAGCACGATGAATACAATATTGATATTAAACATAAGAATAAAATACAGCACACTGACTTACCCTGGGCTTGAAAGCAATGAGTTTGAGAACCATTTCAACAGTGAAGACAGCAGTAAAAACCATGTTAAGGATGTCCATGACGTAGTTAAAAAGTGCTGATTGGCCGTAATGCTACAATAAACACATAAAGAAAAAAACATATTAGAATAAACGTGAGATAAACTAAAAATAATAAACACTGATCAAAACCAGTTGTAGAGACCCACCTGTACGGCTAGACAGAGTGTGTTGAGCATAATGAGTACAAACATGATGTACTCAAACCCTGTGGAGTTGACCACGTACCAGAACTTGTACTGGTACGGGTTTTTGGGGATGTACCTCCTCAGTGGTCGGGCTTTCAGGGCATACTCCACACACTGACGCTGCACAGACAGACAAAAACAGTCAAGGTGAAAACTGAGTGCCTGGTATTTTTTAATGATAGAGAAATTAATAGAGGAAGGAAGATGTGCTCATGTGGTCATGTTACTCTTAAAATAGTCAACAACATTATTACCTTCTTATAAGTAAACCCAAAAGTATGATACAGTTACATTTTGAAGCTGATTATTGTATTGCCATGCACACACCACCTACTTTTATAAGCAGCAACCATTACTACTGCTACTGGCACTTTTCCTCTACCTACTTCTACTACTACCTCTACAACTAATGATCACTACCACTACTTCTACTACTACTAGAACTGCACCCAAACATTGACAGGACCTTTGGGTTGTTACTTGAGACAGCCACCCACTTTGCAGCAAAGGTGGAAAATATGCTTTTACTTGAGTTGATTCTTTCAAAATAGTAAAAGTAACATTTTGTTTTCCAAAAGCATTTTCAGACTGCAAAGGTACATGCTCTTCTAATCAGCTTTTTCAAATGCAGGTAATGAAGTGGCGGTAATGATTTTAAATAACAAAATTGTCTCAATACAGTTTAAACTTTACAGTCAATGGTCTAACCTGGTTCTTGTCGAGTTCACAGTTTTTGTATTCTTTCTCTCCTTGCTCCTGAAACGTAACGATGACAAAACCCACAAAGATGTTCATCATGAAGAAGGCAATGATGATGATGTAGATGATGAAGAAGATGGAGATCTCCACGCGGTAGTTGTAAATAGGGCCCATGTTCTCCCGATTGGAGTCAATGGCTTTGTACAGCAACCTGAGTAAGTACAGAGACAAGGTCAAAGAGACTGATAGTGACTAGACTTATGAAATATTAAGAGACATTGGTTTTTGTCTTACGCAGGCCAGCCTTCGAAGGTGGACACAGTGAATAGAGCCATCATGGCCATCAGGACATTATCAAAGTTAAAGTCACTGTTATGCCACACGCGTCTGTGCACACTGGGCTGGTTCACATCTCCATCCTTGTATACGATGTAGGTGCCTCTGCAACCGTAAAGTACATTTTAGCTCATTATTAGTTAGCTAGTTACTTTATATACATCATAACATCATCATGGGAATTAAAGTACACAAACTGAGGGATTAGGAAACTCACTTGCACTCTTCTGGGACAGACTTGGCTTCATCTGAGCAGCGATAAAACTTTCCCTAAAGGCAAAATATAATGATGTAATAATTATAATTTCAAAGACAAATTTTAATCTTCACAACTACTTTACATTACTGACCTTGAAAAGTTGAACACCAATGCAGGCAAACATAAACTGAAGCAAAGTGGTGACAATCATGATGTTTCCGATGGTTCGAATCGCCACGAACACACACTGCACAACATGCTGCAGAACGAGTATGTAATTAATAGACAGTTATAAGTTAAACATCTGTAAGTTAAGTAAGAGGGAATGGGACGCACCTTTAACCCTTTGGCTCGGTTGATAGCCCTCAGGGGCCTCAGGACTCGAAGAACTCTCAGAATCTTCACGACAGAAATGGCGGAGGACCTGAAAACAAATGTGCCAGAAGAAAGTAACATTAAAGTCTAAGGTTCGAAAGAATTCTTGTTATAAGCTATTACTATAACGTCCCACATATGCATAGTTTTATTTCAGATAGGACATCCAGTTTGTTCTTTGAGGTAGGCCACCAGATGGCAGTCAAGATGCTCCGTCTGATCTTGTGAAAATGTGCTGAACATTTAATATTAACCATCTGCAGTTTTACAAAGAGCAACCAGCTAAATGTGTTTGATAACAGTATGAGCCCAATGTAAGTTAGCTATTAAGAGGAATACAACATCAGTTTACTATAATCCCATACACTTCCTGCACCAGTATATTGACTCACTGAATGCCGAAGGACACAAGGGACACACCCACCACCAACAGGTCAAGGAGGTTGAAGTAATTTCTACAGAATGCTCCTTTATGAAGAAAAGCCCCATATGTGGTCATCTGAGGAGAACAGTCATGTTATAGAAACACATAATAAAGAACAGTCGCACAAACAACACATAATCTAACTATAGCATGTCAAAATAAAAACTTGTGTCTAATCATATCTAATCTCAAGCTAAACATATTGTACAGTATCAATGGATTCATATTTTCTCTAAGATAAACTTCTTCCACACACTCGCACTCTTTACACTCAGTAGATCACTCTGGTTTGGGGTGGCAATCTCAAAAGCAGTGAAAAGGAGGCTTACTCTATCCTGACCACCCCCACGGCCCCTAGCCACATGAATGTAGTAGTAAGTCATTCATTTCACAATCAACTATGGCATGTGGCAATAAAACATGCATTTTGTTGCCAGTGTTACTTACTCTCTGCTTTTCTTTATAGTGATTGGAAAGTTGAAATGCCCTTACTGTCACATTCATGTTAGACCGTTGCCTTAAAGTACATTTTATTATGTTCTTTAAAAGTCTATAGGGACTACAGCCCCAAGTGATAATCTCAGCAGGCAAAGAAATAAAATCCATCTAAGATCACTCTTTACAGTCATAAAAGAAAAGAAAACTATCCTCAGAGTATGTAGAAATATGGAGCCATGCAGATACACTGATCAGCCATAACATTAAGACCACTGCCAGGTGAATAGACTATTGTTAAATAAATGAAACAATGTGCATTGAATTTCAGAAGTAGGAATGGGAAGTGAAAGGACTTGAGCAAGTTTGACAAACTGATGCCATGAAAAGTGTGATAACATATTGTTAAGATCACCATACGTGCAGCAGCTATAATGTCATGCCTGTTACTAATGTACTGTAATTTAAAGTCAGACAGCATCGGTCTGGACAGATTTTTGTGCAAACAGCTGCAGCCACAGCTCCACATTTCTATGCACTCCGTTTGGAGAAAGCAGACCAAACCATGCTCAGAATGAACATGATTGAATTGCCCCCTCTTTTATGGTCATTATAAAGGCAGTCAGTGTGAGAGGCATGAGATAGCTTTTGTCGTAATAGCCTGGTTCTATCTATGGCACGCAAGGGTTGCATTAAAATTCTCATATCACTAAAGTCATCATAGCCATGACCTTCCTAATGATGTAGCATTCAAGTGCATGTGTTTAATGTAATGTTGATGCCAAGTTTCCTTCCCCCATTTTTTCTTTTATTGGAGTAATATAAATATTTTATTTTAAGGCGAGACACTACAGAGAGTTAAATATATGTTAGCGTTTTTCCCTCTTGAATTTATAAATATATATTTAAAAAAAAAAATTATTTAAAAAGATCCTTTGATTTAGAAAATGAATAGAATAATAATAAGTAGTCACTAGTAAAATGATACATACAGTAAATTTATATATTGTCTTATATTTAGTATAATTTCCATTTGTATTTGATGTTTGTGCTAGCATTATAGAAGTCATAACCTTTCCACCTATAGTTTCTCGCCTTAAGTATGATTTTGAAAATGCATTATGAAAATGTATATTTTTTATTTTGTTTTGTAAAAGAGGTGCCTCAAAGAGAAGTAAATCAGAGCAAGGAAACAAACAAGCCAGGTTTGTTGAGTGGCAGGTGACACACAGGGAGAAGAATGCAAGGCTCTCATTGTAACTCTATGGGGTTACCTTCAATACGATCTCAAATGTAAACATACTAGTGAAGACATAATCTGCATAGCCTAGGACCTGGAAGGAGGCACAAGACGTTTGCAGTGTTACTGGGTGTGGGAAGTGACAGCACAGACGGGAGACACACAATTACCTTCAACACGATCTCAACAGTAAAGATAGCCGTGAAAGCATAGTCAAAGTAACCAAGTATCTGCAAAGAGCAACATGTTTAACAAAGCAAGACATTTAGCGCAAGGTTGAAAAGAAAGAAAAAAAGAGGAGAAAGGCATCACAAAGTATTTCCTGTAAAATGTGAGAGGGGAGGTTATTACAGCCAAACACCCTGTGCCTGAAAAAAGAAATTAGGATTATTTAAAAATGTATTATAATTTCACTCATATGTGCTGAAAAGTTAAGGAACTAGCTAAATGGAACAGTTGGTCACAACTATTTGGCATTACACAATAAATATTACTACTTACTAGGGATGCAACAATACAGTTTTCCCACAACTCGATACATATCTCAGTACATGGGCCACAATATCGATTCGATTTCAATACGTTTTAAGATGTGAAAAAAAAATCTCATGTAATTTTTTTTGCTAATGAGTATAATATAATAACACTATGATGTGAAGAAAACAATACATACATTACACATGTACGCAGTACAACTACTGTACAGCTGTAGTTTATATGTAAAGTGTTTTAGTTCATTTGGTTCAATGATTTACAGCATTTTTATTCAGTGAAAATAAGAACAGTGCTTTCGCAGGCTATTTTAGATTTTATATTAAAGCCAGTCTACTCTTGATATAGACTGCTAGGGGAGCTACACTATCACACTTTTCCGTTTTTTATGACGATTCGATGGTTTCTTTTCTTTTCCTCCTGAGTCTGTCTCTCCTCTCACTGCATTCACACAGGCTCCCTGTCTTCGCGCTGCTCTGCCTCGTCTCCAGCAGCAGCAGAGACAGACAGTAGCTCCTCCCACACTGCCCTGCTCTTTTTGCACACACTGCAACTCTACCATCTACTTTCTGAACACTCAAACTATGTTATACATAGAAATGTCTCAACAGACCATTTTCTGAGGAAAACTTATGAGATGGAGTCTGAGAAAAAAATATTGCATATATCGCAAATGGCGATACAAGCGCATTTGATTAAAGCTGATGTAAAGCCAAAAGCAATTCTAAAGTATTTAAAAGTTAATATCTTTGTCATTCCTGGGTCTATCAACGTCAAATAAAAACTGACTGAAAGATAAAATCCACCTCTGTTAGAATATTTCAGCTGTATGTCCCCATGGAGCTGTTTTCTTACTGCATCTGAGGAGGACGCATCGATAATTGTTTTCCTTTTGGACCAAAATAAATGACAGCACAGCACGCATGGACGGACATGTGCGTATCGACCGAACACGTGTATCGAATCATGACACCAGTATCGAATGATTCAATATTATATTGAATATCGTTGCATCCCTACTACTTACGTAGACATGGTTATTTAACATTTTCCAATTACCTGATTGTCCACGAGTTTGCAAAACAATCAACTTGTTACAAGCACATATTAACAATGTAATTCTATTATACTCATATAGTTACTGGGTGTAGAGTTCATTTATAAACTCATAAAATCCTTGTAAATGTAAGTAAATAATATAAATGTAAATGATATCTAAAGTTGTCCAGATTTTACAATTAGTGTATTCTGTTCACAAAATAATGACTGTACTCTCAGAACAACAAGATAAATAGAAACATGACTGTCTACTATTGTGGATACTGTGAACCACTGAAACAATTAAGAACTTTAAAGACATGTTCAAATTGTATGTACTAATTATACTTACAATATTGCGAGCAGAGAAGTTTCTTATTGGGTCCTCAGCGGCAAGGGACACTGAGCTCAGCATGATGAATACCAGGATGAGGTTAGTGAAGATGTGATGGTTTATGAGGCGATGGCAGAACACACGGACACTGCAACAACAAGAAAACGATACAATCAAAAGCATATTCATTGTATATGTCCTATTGCAGTCTTTTAGTGGTGTGCTTACGGGTTGGTGTTGCTGAATATGAAGAAGGCACTTCCCTCGGGTATGGGGGTTATCTTCTCCTTTTTGACCAGTTCAGAGATGGCGGGTCGTGGTCCAGATGGTACCTCAGGGTCCTCCTCCTCGCCTGCTGTGTCGTCATTGTCCTCCTCATCCCCCAGGTCGTCTCTGGCATCATCGCCTTTGTCCCTTTAGACGTACAGAAAATACAGATAAAGGAGATTGGTATTAAATCTAGGGTTGCCCAAAAAAATGATATCCAGACACTGATTGATACTACAACTAAAAAGTACATATTAATTTGAACAGGCCACAATACTGCACTGTACTGACAACATTTATTCCTAATCTGTATTTGAACTAGCCATGGTTAAGGTACATGTCATAGTCCTCTGCATTTGACCCATCCTTCAATGCTGTTGGGAACCTGTAAGGGGCACTGTAGTATCAGACCACATAAAGATGGTAATAATTTTCGGTTACAATACATTTTGCTTTAAAAATAGTATTTTTTAAATTATCATTATGGTAAAAGAGAAAATTAATTTGTCAACTGGACAAAAGTTTATTTTTATTTTTACGGTATCAATTGTGTGAAATTTCAGTATTTGGACAACACTACTTCAATAAAGTAAAAGATGTCTTACCCTTTGTCCCCACTGTCAGTGTTGAGAGATTCTGCATCAGCCAAGTTGTCCACAGCAATAGCCAAGAAGACATTCAGGAGGATATCTTATAAAGGCAATGGGTTAAGGACAATCACCAAGATAAGATTAGCCCATTACTGTAAAATATCACTTATCAGATGATGTTAATATATATGCAGCATTTTCTTTTCTAATTAATGATTGCAGTGTTATTGTATTTTGTATTTTAAATTGCTGTACGGTAAAATGCATAATAATAATAATAATAATAATAATAATAATAATAATAATAATAATAATAATAATTATTATTATTATTATTATTATTATTATTATTATTATTATTTTATTTTTTTGATAATTTATTATTAAATTAAATTACTATTTAATACATAATCGTTTCTCATCCCCTGGCACCCCCATCTCTACACCTCCTAGACGCCCAATCCACACTCCACCACAGACCACTCAGACGACCATTCATCAGCCCATCACCTCTGCTCCCACACCTAGTCCCACCCCCACGGAGGGACCCATCTCTGTGTCTTTGTCACCTGTGCAGGTGAGAAGGCAGTTGGAGAAAGTTCACCAAAACAAGTCTCCTGGACCAGACCGAGTCTGCCCCTGCGTGCTGAGGACATGTGCAGCACAGCTCACTGGGATCCTGCACTTTCTCTTTACATCGAGTCTGAAGCTTGAAAGGACACCGGTGCTATGGAAGACCTCCTGCATTGTGCCAGTGCCCAAGAAGCCTATTCCATCTGGATTTAATAACCTCAGACCAGTTGCTTTGACGTCTCATGTAATGAAAGTGTTTGAGAGACTTGTTCTGGCTCAGCTCAGACCCCTGGTGGCACCATCCCTGGATCCTCTACAATTTGCCTATCAGGCCCACATTAGTGCGGATGATGCTTTAATCTATCTTTTGCAGCGGGCTCACTCACACCTGGATGGTGTTAAGGGCTCTGTGAGGATATTGTTCTTCGATTTCTCCAGCACCTTTAACACAATCCAGCCCTTTCTGATGAGTGAGAAGCTCCTCAGGATGGGTGTCAGCTCCTCCATGGTCTCCTAGATTACTGACTACCTGTCAGGCAGGCCTCATTACCTGCGACTGGGGACCACCCTGACACTGTGGTCAGTAATGTAGGAGCTCCCCAGGGTACAGTCCTGTCTCCGTTCCTGTTCACTCTGTACACCTCTGATTTCCAGTACAGCTCCGGGTCCTGCCATCTGCAGAAGTTCTCCGATGACTCTGCAGTGGTAGGGTGTATCAGGGATGGACAGGAGCTGGAGTGCAGGACACTGATTGCAAATTTTGTGGAGTGGTCCCAGACAAACCATCTGCTCCTGAAAACTGACAACACTAAGGAACTGGTGATTGACTTCAGGAGAAAGAGGACACCAGTGGAGTCTATTACCATCCAGGGCCATGACGTGGAAATAGTGGACTGCTACAAGTACTTTGGCGTCCATGTGAACAACAGGCTGGACTGGAGGGACAACTGTATTGCTGTCTACAAGACGAGCATGAGCAGACTTTACTTCCTGAGAAAGCTCAAATGTGTGCGACAAGTTACTGGAGATCTTCTACCAGTCTGTGGGGCCAGCGCCCTGTACTTCGCTGTGGTCTGCTGGGGGAGCAGCACCAGTAAAAGGGACATTGGGCGGATTGACAAACTGATTCATAAAGCTGGTCACGAGATCGGCTGTGAGCTGGAGACATTTGTCACAGTGAGGGACAGGAGGACACTGGACAAACTGCTCTCCATCATGGACACTCCTGCTCACCCACTGCACCAGACTATAGAGGGACAGAGGAGCTCATTCTCCAATAGGCTCCTACAGCTCCGCTCAAACAGTGAGAGATACAGGACTACATTCATAACATACTCCATACAACTGTACAACAACTCACCCTTATGTAACAAATAATAATCCCTGCAACTGTACAACAACTCAATCTTAAGTAACGGATAACCTTATGCCCTGAAAATCAGCATATTATTTGCACTGCTGTTCTTGTCTTTTATATTTTATTTTACATTGTATTACTTATTTTTCAATTTTATTTTGACTTGTACATATACATTTATTTTTATAATTATGTCTTATTTAACACCTGTCTCTTGCTATCTTTTTTGCTATACCATCTATTTTTGTTACTCTCTGTTTATTGTGAGGAGTGAGCTACTGTATCCAAATAATTTCCCTTGTGGATCAATAAAGTTTGTCTAAGTCTAAGTCTGTAAGGACTATACTGTGTAGGGATGCACCAAATAGTCGGCAACCGAATATATTCAGGTGAATATTGCAAAAAAAGCCACATTCGGCTTTTGGTGGAGTGAGTTAAAAGTAAGGCCAAATAGTGGTGTGTGACGCAATTAAACAATGTGCAGTGACACAGTGATCTGGTGCCTTCTTTAAAATGCTTTAAAATTACTGGAAAGGCTACTGGAATATTTAAAGATATTAAATAAACATTTACTTTCTTTTAAAAACATGTCTAAAATGTGTTCAAGGCTATTTATGCAATATTAAAAAAAATAGTGAAAAACTTAACAACCGCCTTTTGATGTTCAGTTTGGTTTTTGGTATTTAGTATTCGGCCAAGCAAATTTTTATTCGGTTTCAGCCACAAATTTTTATTTTGGTTCATCCCTAATACTGCGTTGCTGATCTCATTTCTGAGTAAATTTTTGAGGATACAGTTTCCGCAGATGAAGAGGATGATGAAGTAAAAGCAGACGATCATCCCCGAAGAAGAAGGTCCCCCATAGGCCATGATGCCGTCATACATGACAGCGTTCCAGTCTTCTCCGGTCAGAATCTGAACACAGCACAATATTTACTCTCTTAGGACAGGATATCGCTAAAATCTTTTTTCTATAAATGTATATTGATTTTCTGTAGCACAGTTATACCTGAAACACAGTGAGCAAGGCCTGGGGGAAGTTATCAAAAGTGCTTCTTTTGGTCTGTGTTTCGTCGAAGTTGAATTTCCCCCCAAACACCTGCATGCCCAGCAGCGAGAAGATGATAATGAAGAGGAAGAGCAGCAGCAGCAGGGAAGCAATAGATTTCATGGAGTTAAGCAGCGAGGCCACAAGATTACTGAGCGACTGCCAGTGTCTGAGAGGGAAACACAGCATGTTAATAAAACATCAGACATTGGACACAAGTGAGGTGGAGTCCTCTCTTACCGAGTGACTTTAAAGATCCTCAGCAGACGCACACATCGAAACACAGAGATGCCCAAAGGTGGCATGATCTCAAACTCCACCAGGATGGTCTCTGTGATCCCTCCACAAACCACGAAGCAGTCAAAACGGTTGAACAGGGAAACAAAATAGGCCTGGAGACCAAGACTGTACATCTTCACCAACATCTCACACGTGAAAAGAGCCAGCAGCACCTTGTTGGCCACATCTAAAAGAACACACAGCCCAAATGAAGAAGACATTCCCAGACAGCAGACAAACAGACATGTGATGTTACGTTACCCTGCACTTGTGTGAGCCACATCGGCTGGTTGTAATGCTCAGAGGATATTGTCAGAGTGTTCAGAAACACCAGGATGATGACCAGCCAATAGAAAGGCACAGATTTGACAGCCAACCGGCACTTCCTGCGGCAAAACCTGTTCCACCGGCGCCAGCGCCGACTGCAATGTGCAAGGACATAACAATATAACACTATATACTGTTTTATCTGTGTAAAACTTTACAGAGGGGACAAGTGGAACACTGCGTCAATACATATTTTAGTAAGTCCCAGTAAATGAACACAAAGATCCTGCACAGGGCTCTGCTCTATAAATACAGAAGGTACATGCTGACTTTATAAAAGCTGCTGATTCATCACCCTTACTCTGGTTCATTAAAATACAATACAACACAAACAGATATAAAAGTGTAACTACTAAAGCAGGGTCTGCAATCTCATGCAAAGACTTAAACGCAGTTTACTGACCTGAACTTTGACTTTGAAATTTTTTGACTGACAGAAAGAAAGTCAAAGTTGAGAAATCCAAATGGTTGCAGAAAGTGTCAGAGAGGGTATAAAAGTACATATTAGTGCAAATCATCAACAAACAATTTAAACAAAGAAAAGAAAAAAATTAACTCAGGCACATAACGGCGGTAACGGCGATTTGTGGCATTATTCAAATGAATTGTGTTTGTGCTTACCACAGAGGTCCACAACATGGTGTCTTCTCATCCTCCGTTTGATTCTCTGTGTTCACAGACTCTGTTTCACTGGCAGGGACACTCGCTGCAGCAGCACAGCACAGAGCATGAGTTAGCACAGATACACAGTAATATATATTATAGACTCATGAGGCAAAGGTTAAGTGCGTAGAATAGGTACAAATTTAGAAGAATTTTTAGTCAGACATTTATTTTAATAAATGCAAATTGTAGTCCTTATGTTAAAGCCTTTTCTTTCAAGGAACACCACAGCAAATAATGAGCTTCTTATGAGTATACAGTGACTGAGATGTAGATCAAGTATTTTATTTTAAAACAAATATTGTTACAAACACATAACTGTCAATCTAGTGGTCTTGGGACAAAAAATGATATACCATTATATAGCTGGATTATGAAGCTACAATTCAGGCAGTGTAATGTAGAACGAGGTATCTGAACCTAAATGTTAAAAAGAGTGCTCCATGAAGTGCCCAAGGCAGAAGGCGAGTTGACAGTGGACAGGATAGCGGACAGTGTGTGGATGTGAGAAAGTGGGGCAGTCTTTCAAATGCTCCTCCTGTCCTGCCTGTCTCAAATGTCCTAGTGCTACGACTCGTATTAGGCGACTCTGTGCTTCTGTAGTGACTTTGATTCGCGAGTCGCCTGACAGCTCTCAGTGTATCGCGCTGACAGCTCAAGTAGTGATCTGGGTTTAGCCTGGTTTCCTATATTCACACTAAGCTATGGGGTTTTCAAAATGGGGTTTAAGGTGGAACAAGGTGCAGGTGCAATCAAACACATCTACTAATTCAGCTGGTTTGACAGATAAACAAGTTTAAAAATCACAACACATATATAAGACTAAAAGTGGTAATGTAAAAGACAGCTGGATATAAAAAAAGCATTGATATTGCTTAACAAATATGATAACAATAGCAGTTAACAGTAATACCTGAAGCAACATTCTTGTATATACTATATTATGGCCATTGCATTATGTAGCCTATGTATTATTCATTTTAACACAATTCCTTTCAATTCACAATTGCCCTGATGAAGACATGCTAGTGTCAAAACATGTTGGCTGTCCATGTTGTAATAAAGGACTTTTCACACTGAAATTTTGCCTTGGAATTTTTCCTGACTGCTCTACCTCTCATAACAATTGGCATGTCAACGCATCTGTTTTATTAAATACCTTATTTGCCTCATTCTTGTAGAGCACCTGTACATCACTCAGTTTTTCATAATTCAACATGTTTTACGTAATACACACAAGTACTTTGGAATAGCTTTTAGCTTTGACCTGTCATGTCAGTCTCCAGATACCTGTTATAATGAAGCTTGCTCTCCTGATTTATTAAGGCTAAAGAAATACTATGTCCCTTCTTGTCTCATTTCTATTTGTCCAGACCTAGGACTGGCACAAACTAGTATGTACAAAATAGGGCAATGTTACTTCTTTACATCATTATTTTGTTAGTAGTATTTACAATTTCCCATCAATAATAACCACTATATTTTAGGCATAGTCAATAACAAAGACATACACAGAGACACAGTAGAGACACAGAGTAGTAGACACTTGAGGGAAACTCCAGGATTTACCATGAGTGTCGGACGACTGGCTGAACCACCCAAACCTTCCTTTCTTCTTCTCGGTGAGGTCAGCCAGAGTCACCCCTTCATGTTAATGCATGCAAGCCCATGCATTCACACACAACGGCACAGCGGAGGCGCGTGGGGGGCGAGAATGGACGGCAATCAAAATGTGTCAGAGCAACAAGCACCACAGGACAACAACAGTATACTTTACATACAGTTTTAAACATATTATTATTAGACAGATATTCGGGGAGCCAGGGGAAATTGCGGACATCAAGGTGGGGGTAGAGGGAGCCACATGGACAGTGCTTGTGGGTGACTGGGCCTCTGCTAACATGCTCCAGTGCATTTTTGACATAGTGGTAAATAGTGCTGTACGATTTGGGGGAAAAAAATCTAGTATATACACTATATTGCCAAAAGTATTCGCTCACCTGCCTGGACTCTCATACGAACTTAAGTGACATCCCATTCTTAATCCACAGCTTCAATTCTTCTGGGAAGACTGTTCACAAGGTTTAGGAGTGTGTTTATGGGAATTTTTGACCACTCTTCCAGAAGTGTATTTGTGAGGTCACACACTAATGTTGGACGAGAAGGCCTGGCTTCAGTCTCCGCTCTCATTCATCCCAAAGGTGTTTTATTGGGTTGAGGTCAGGACTCTGTGCGGGCCAGTCAAGTTCATCCACACCAAACTCTCTCATCCATGTCTTTATGGACTTTGCTTTGTGCACTGGTGCACAGTCATGTTGAAGAGGAAGGGGCCAAACTGTTCACACAAAGTTGGGAGCATGGAATTGTCCAAAATCTCTTGGTATGCTGAAGCATTCAGAGTTCCTTTCACTAGAACTAAGGGGCCAAGCCCAGCTCCTGAAAAACAACCCCACACCATAATTCCCCCTCCACCAAACTTTACACCCTGAGTTAACCCAGAATTTTTGCCTCTGCGACCGCCCGGGCTGCAGCATGCTTGGCCCGCCGGTACCTGTCAGCTGCCTCAGGAGTCCCCTGAGCCAACAAGGCCCTATAAGACTCCTTTTTCAGCCTGACGGCATCCCTTACTTCCGGTGTCCACCACCGAGTTTGGAGATTGCCGCCGCAATAGGCACCACAGACCTTACGACCACAGCTATGAGTGGCCGCATCGACAATAGAGGCCGAGAACAAAGCCCACTTGGACTCCATGTCCCCAACCTCCCCCGGAATCTGAGAGAAGCTCTCCCGGAGGTGTGAGTTGAAGGTTCCCCTGACAGAGGGCTCTGTCAGACATTCCCAACAGCCCTTCCCTATACGCTTGGGCCTGCCAGGTCTTTCCGGCGGACCCAACTCACAGCCAGGTGGTGATCAGTTGACATCTCTGCCCTCTCTTCACACTGAGCTAATCTGAAGGCCACATGAAGTTTGGAGGTCTGTAGCGATTGACTCTGCGCACTATGATTGACCCCTGCGTACTATGGGCCTCAGCATCCACTGACCCCGCCCCGTCAGTTTACGTGGCTTACCGCTTCATGGCTGAGTTGCTGTCGTTCCCTTCCACTTTGTTATAAAACCACTGACAGTTGACTGTGGAATATTGGGATGGAGTGAGGAAATTTCATGATTGGACTTGTTGCACAGGTGGCATCCTATCACATCCTATCACACTGAGCTCCTGAGAGTGACCCATTCTTTCACAAATGTTTGTAGAAACAGTCTGCAGGCCCAGGTGCTTGATTTTATAAACCTGTGTCCATGGAAGTCATTGGAACACCTGATTTCCATTATTTGGATGGGTGAGTGAATACTTTTTACAATATAGTGTATATTTTAGTAGGTATTGTGATTAAATTTGTCATATATGTTTACAAGTAGGGTTGAGTTCAGAGTGCAAATTGTAAACACCTCCAAGAGCATTAACATTTGGGAGAAGACTGAAATATGAACAACTAAACTGCTACAAGTGAATGAACATGTTTACAGAGGTCTTAACTACTGTGGTACGAAAATACTTTCTATTAATAGTGATACTTTGCTCTTTGCATAGGACATTATATTATATAAATTGATGCTTTTGAGATTTTGATAATTGTGCGAACTCAAATTGGGCTATGCGATAAATTGTCCAGCCCTGGTGGTAGAGGCTCATGTGCCAACAGCAAGCACCGAAGCTGGGATGGGTGTTGGAGAAAGCATAAAAATCACACAGAACAATAAAACAAATGACATGGTCTAGTAATGTGCATATTCTTATATTTGGTTAGCTACTTCTCAGAAGTGTACTGCAGAGGCTAAACTCTTTCTTTCCTGTCAGTGAGGTGTAGCTGCTGCTGCCCTGCGTCATGAGGACTGCTTCTATAAGCGGGATTTGGATTAAGAGTCTAGCGCTCAAATAACACGTCTTTTCTCCCTTTTCCCCATCTCAGATAAACTCCTGGGATTCACTCCTCGCTCTACTTTAGTGACATACATTGGGTGAGAATACAAAATGGCACCTTAAATATGGCATATACAGTTGATTTTATAGAGGGTTACATGCAGTAGATTGTGATATGCGTTACTGTAGTGATTTATACTGAGATGCAATGAATCATCTACCTGCAGTAGCACTCTCCTCTAGATCGCCTCACATACTATATAGCCTTTTTAAATGGATCCATAAATCATTGGTATCCTATAGGACCTCTTTCTTGCACTTCTAATTACATGGTCACTATCCTTCGCACGGTCAAAAGTCCTATAAATAGGAGACTGAAACCCACAATAGGTCCCCTGCCTCACAGTTGTAATCACATGATCACTATTTTTATCTTTATACAAAGTAATGACAGAATAAAGTTAAGACTTAGTAATTATTATCTGTAGACTACAAAAATGTAATAACATAGTAATAGCATTGACATTGTAGTCGGAATAGTAGGTATAATAATGCTGGCATGGCTGGTAATCATTCTGTTGGTCATCTAGTGTTTCATACAATTACCCATAAATCTTTGAAATCCAATGGTCCCCTGCCACATAGTTCTACTCAGTCAATATTATATATCTGCAAGTATTGAGCAAGTATTTTAGCTAGTAGTTGTAAAAGTAAAAGTAACATAAGTTTTATAATCTTGGCTAAAGATATGATATACTATGATAAAACAACCAGTTTAAAGATGCATTCAGTGTAGCAGCGATGTCACACGGCACATATCCATGGCGACGCAGTGGACAAAGCGGACACAGGGGTCTTACGGTTGCGTTTGCTGTCCTCGTCCGCCTCGTCTTCATTGTCTGGATCGATGTCCTCGGCCTGAGTGATCCAGTCCAGGTAGCCCTTCAGGTCCTCCTCCAGCTGCTGCTTCTCACGCAACTTCTGGAAGTCTCCGCGAGCTTTGGCCTTCTCTCTCTCCTTGGAAAACTCTCTGGGTGTTTAAATGTACACAAACAAATAAAAAGTTGTATGATAAAACAAATTCACAGACAATTAGAATCACATGCACAAGAAAATAAGGATGCATTTACACTTAAGCAAACAGCACATTAAAATTTGGACTGAAGTGGGAATAAACCCGTAACCTAGACTAGACCAGAGTTAAACTAGGACTACACCAAACTATCACACTTAAACTGGCCTCAAACATGGACAAAACAAGTACTTGTGTGAACACACTCTAAAAGAAGCAAATACAAGTTTTTAATTTCATTTTCACCTGAAATTCAACCTTCACGTGTTGGATAGTCTTATACTTGATGATTTGAGTAAAATGAAATCTAAATCTCAAATCTATCTCTATCTTTGAAAAATTTAAAGTGTATATTTTTCTCAAAATATATCACCTAACTTATATAGTTTAGATTAAATTTAGATTATCTGGTCAAAATGTCAGTTCTGTTTTGAGAGTTATTTGCCACTGGAGGGAGATGCAAACCATATGAAGAAGAAGAAAGTCCTATTTTTAGTCCAGTACAGTAGAATTTCCTTCGGGCCTGAATTCTAATCATCACGAGAAGCCAATGTAGGTAGACAGATGGTTTCGAGAGAAATACACATTTGCACGTAAACAACATAAATACAAACTGGAGCTCAATATGGCATGTCGCCAATGACCAAATATAAACAGACACAGTTTACACAGATTTGGGGAAATTGCAACGGAAATATGTGTCTGATTTACTCTATAGGAAGGAATGAAAAAATGTAACCTTTGAGAAATTATGTTGAATAGATGCAAACAAACCCTGTGTAACAGCAATTAATATCTCAAGTGCTACACTTTTATAATATTGGTATAATAATTATAATAATAATAATAATATTGTAGTGCACGGCTCCACAAATCAACTCTCTGAAGTTTATTTTCAAACTATTTTTGCCCAACCCCCACTAAAATTAGCTGGAAAACTGGAAAACTGTGGTGATGAGAGCTTAGTGCTGCAAAGGGAGTGAAGGGCGAGGAATAAGATTAATTTCTCTCTCAGGAGGTTGGGTGGGATTGGGACACATGGGGTGGGTAGAAATGCTCACTGCAGTGTGTTTATGTCTCTGTAGTTAAAAACAAAAGAACAACTCAATTGTTGTTTATCTTTTTGAATAGCTTAAATTAACTTGATTGTGGCAGGAAATATCCACTGTAAAACCTACACAAAATCCATCTCTCTGCATGCTGGGTAGCTAGTCATTTATAGCTAAGGGGATGAAAAAGCTAGTAACTCAACCTATTTCTTATGATGATATAAAAGTTTAAGGTATTTTGTCAGGTGAAAGAAAGATAAATGGGAACAATAAAATGGTACACTTTATAGAGGGTACTCAAAAGTACCCAAAGAGTGATAAAATGTGGCAGCAGTGACTCAGTGTTTAGAGCACTTGTCCACCCAATCCCAAGGTCAGAGATCAAGTCCTGCTTGAACCTACTTTATACTGTGGTTGTGTTCTTGGGCAAGACACTTCATCCACTTTGTACCATAGTATGAATGTAGTATGTGTGTGTGTGTGTGTGTGTGCGTGTGTGTGTGTGAGTGTCAGTGAGTGATTGGTGTGGAAAGAATTAATGTGAGTGTAAAATGTCTACTTGTATTTACTCAAACTACCCAAAGTGATCAAGAAAAAGAATAATCACTGCAAGTAACACTCCACACTTTGGCCTTACCCACTGAGCACACCCAACACAAGGTTTAGCACAAAAAAGGAGCCCAAAATAATGAGGCTAACAAAGTAAATCCAGGGGGTTTCCCAGCCAATGGCATCGTTCACCTACAGGGACCAAAACATCCAGTCAAAATACACAGGCATTGAAAAGCAGTCAGGAGGAGAGTGCTTACCCGCTCAAAACACCCAAAACCAGGTTAAGAACGAAAAACGAGCCGAAGATCACAAGACTGACAAAGTACACCCATGGAAGCTCAAAACCCATAGTATCGTTCATCTGAGGAAGCATCAGAGCAGGAAGAAAGGGGAAGGAGGAAGGAAAGGAGAGAGAGCAAACAGTAAATAAAGCAGATTTAAGCCAGAAAATAAAGGAGTATAGAAAATATGGTTACTTACAGACATGCAAGAAAGTCAACATGCAACAGTAATCTCATGTCATATTACTATGAGATGGGTCCTTTATTAAAGCTGCACTACACACATAAAAATGTAAGTGGTATGGACCCTTTCAGTAGTTTACATAAAATTATAGCCAATTTGACAGCATTTTTTATCATAATTGTTTAAATATTTGTCCTGAATTATGATCTGGTTTGGTTGTTAATAGAGCTTGGGATTGTGTTGCCATACATCATCAGACTTTTCAGTTATCTTAATGTTATAATGTTCTTTCATCATCACAAACATACCTGAAGTTGTGTTTTGTTTCATTAACACATTTCATTCAAAACCCTGCATATTTAGACTTCTCAGAGTTCTTCCTTCAAACAGAAAACACTTGGTTCCACCTTGTGATGTCAGGCGGTAATACAGGAAGCGCTCCACTGTTTTTACTCCATACAACTTCACTAGAAACTTTTGTGTTTACTCAAAAGTGATAAAATGATAAATGTATTTAACAGTAGTGACCCAGAAGCTATTTAATTTACTTTTTGTTTTACTGCTGCTTTAAACTTGACAGATTTCCATAATAACTGTAGTTTTCTAACATACCATCCCCAGCTTTATCATAACTTAACAATTTTGCAGTATTTCTTATACCAGGTGTTTTTTTTTTGTTCAAATTTTGTGCTACCAAACTGCTGAATACACAAATGTATGAGTTAATTTGTCATGTGAGCGTAATAAAAGACGGCAGAAGGAACAATCATCAGCATTATCAAACAAATGTCAATCATGGTGTGTCTAATCTGAGCAGGCAGAGGCAGAGGAGGTCACTGCTCTCACCCAGTACAGCACATCCGTCCAGCCCTCCATAGTGATGCACTGGAACACTGTTAACATGGCAAACAGGAAGTTATCGAAGTTGGTAATGCCATTGTTGGGACCATGCCATCCTTCTCTGCACTCAGTGCCGTTGATGGGGCACTGGCGGCCGTGTCCAGAGATCGCACATGGAGCAGGTTCATCTTCAGCTATCACGTCTGAAATAACAATTACAACATTTGAAAAATAAAGATATATTACACAAAAATAATCTGTCAAAATACTAAATACAAGTACGACAGACTCTTACAGTAGTTTCTTTACACATACAGTATTCACACACATTATTCAGGTTTAAGATCAGTACAAAGTGACAATCTGTAGATAGATTCATTTTAATAAGTTACAATAATTTTCTTGCATGCTTTCTGTATAATTTCTGTCTCAGTTCTGAACATTTAAGTTACAATTTCCCAAGATCCATAACAGAACATCAACAAAGAAAAAACTACAAACAAGAATTAATAAAGTATCACCTGAGCCAGGAAAGTAGCAGGTTGCATGCATTTTGCCAATGAAAAGCTCCAGGCCAATAATAGCATAAATGATGATAACAAACAGGACCAGCAGGGCGATGTGCAGAAGAGGAACCATGGCTTTAATAATAGAGTTCAACACCACCTGTAAACCTGGAGAGGTCAAAGGTCAAATGTTAGAGGAGAGAAATCTGTATGCTAAAAATCTGTATACAGTTAGTATATTTTTTTTTTAGGCCTAGACTAAATTTTAATGCCAACTATTAATCGTAAATTTGATTACTTGATACTATGATACATGGTTAAGGTAAGAGGATAACTTAAGTTTTCAGTCCATTTGATTGAGAAAAAAGGCACATGTGTGACAGTGGGTATTTACTAGGAGTGTGGATTGCCATTAATTTGGCGATAAGATATGTATCACAATATGCCTGTCACAATTCAGTGTATAAAGATATATCCCAATATTAAAACAAAGGACAATATATTGTGATTTATCAGTAATTACGTATAATATTGTGACTGAGTACACATTCACGAAAACAAAAATCAGATTGTACCAATGTTTAGATACTCACTGGGTACTCCTGAGACAAGCCGCAGCGGTCGCAGCACACGGAAAGCTCGAAGGGCTTTAACATCAAATCCTCCTGGTTTGCCCCCGTGACCGTGCATGGTCGCGTGGTGGGCTTCACCTTCACTCTCTCCCTTCTCTTCTTTGGTCAGCATCTCCAGAGCAACACTGAAGAGTCTGCGTCAAGAACAAAAACATACAGAACTTATGTACTTTTTAAGACAACAATTTATTACAACTAATTTCAAAATAAGCTACACCACACTATTTTACTTTTGCTCTGCTCATTACCCAAAGACAGAGGAGAGTGGAGAGCTCCATCAACTTCTTTTAGTCAACAAATCGATGGACAGGGCATGTCTTTAGTTAACCGAGAATTTTGTAGTGGCCTTGTAGTTGACTGATATAGTAAGCTTTTGCTTTTGAAAATACATATTTTCCTTACAGTGCTTTAGTGTTAAATCCACTAATAAATCTTAGTTACATTAGAGGATTTGAATCAGCAGTTAAAATAGCCTTAGGCATTTGTTTATTATAATAATTATTCCCTTGAGTGGTAAACAATAAAGTCCTGCAACATTAGCAGATCATTCCTCCAGAGCAAAATATCTGAGGCACAGCAGTGAAGCAGTGTGGCGAGACAGTGAAGCCATTTAGCAGCAAAAGCCAGTCTCTGCAGCAGAAGAAGCTGACTCTTCGTGTGACTACACAGCAGATCAGGCCCACATGCTGCATACAGACAGGGATCTGACCCAGCTACGCACTGGACTGTAAGAGGGAAGGAGCCTGAATAGTCCAAGTGTAGCACTGATAAGGCTACAGATAACATGAGGTTGTGACAAGATAGGATTTAGAGCAGGGGCCACAGAAAGGCACAAGATTAATATAGGAGCAGTCAAAATGCAAAGAGATGGCAATGTGAAGTAGTAACAAAGCTGTAGCTGAGCCGGATTGGGGAGCGGTAGGCAAAGACAGACAGAAAGATGAAGTACAGAGGAAATGGTGAGTCATTTCAGTGGTGGACTTATTCTGTCCTTTCTGGGTCATATAATGTGGCTTTATGGGGTTCTCTTAATAGCACTCGGCTGCTCCAAGATGGCTTAAGCTACATTCACTTGAGACTACTTTAACCAAAGTACTAGTGGCAGAGGTCCAAGTGTCAGCAAAACATTAGATACGTTTCTAAGAAATGGACAGACCAAGACCCTTGAGCCAATGCTTTTTCCATTGAGCCACAAACAGCATACACCATAGAACAGAAATCTGCGTATTGAGCATGTGTAATTTTTTATTTACTGTTTGCTGTTTATAAATATTTGTGACTTACCCAATGACAACGATGACAAAGTCCAGCATATTCCAGCCGTTTCGCACATAGGCATTTTGGTGCATCACCAAACCGTATGCGATAATCTTCAGAAAGGTCTCAATTGTGAAAATGATGAGGAAGGCATATTCGACTGTTTCCTGCAACAACAAAAAATGGGGGTTGTGACTTTGCTTGAAAGCATCATTCCCTTAAACAGGCCCCCAAACAAATGCACTTTTACGTTGGGGTTTAACTTGACTCAGTGCTATTTAGGGTTGTAAGAAGTATCAAAAATCAGATACTAATCGATACTAAAACTATTAATGAAACTAGTAGTATCAATATTAAAAATGTCACAATCACAGGGCAGAAATTAACCTTTTCTGAATAACTTCAAAATTATCTAGAGCTGGACCACTATAGCCTTTACCTTTACCTTAAATAAAGAGTGTTTTTTATTATCACATGGTATTAAGTCTATTCCTATGAAAAACAATTGTGAAATTTTAGTATTGTGCCAATACTAGTGTCATCAGTGATTTCTTTCAACTCCTATGACCACCATTTTAAAAACACAACACAATTTTCGAGTTGAAGGACCTCTAAAGCAGTGATGTATCTCTCCAAGGTAACTTTCTGTCACAGTTTGAAGGCACAAAAACATGGACAAAAAGGCACAAGGTCGACTGAAGTTATGCTGACAACAGATGCATATGTTGCAAATGTTATTAGGTGTTATAACAGCTCCCTCTGTGACAACTGTGATATGTGAGGGCTTATGCATAAAACGGTGAGTCAGATGTTTAGGACAGAGGCACCTTTATTTGAAGACATACTGCACTGTTTACACCATCTATCAGTACTAGGGTTGCATAGTGTAATAAAGTAAAGGTATTTCAGAATTAAATGAGGGTGATGTAGGACAGGCAGAACAGTTATGGCATAGAAATATAGAAATCTTCATAACAGTAATGTAATAGTGTACAACAGAGGTTCTCAGACTGTGGTACGGGTGCTTCCTCTGGTGGAGCTCCCTCTGGCGGATTCCTCTACATGTCTTGTGTCTGTGTAATTTAAAGTTAATTTGATTCACAATTTTGTTCTCCTTCGAATTAGTTATTGTTTAGAAGTACTGTAATAATGGTGTAGCCCTGGTTAAAGGTTGTATAGAGGATTTTCCAAGGAATGAGAAATCCAGCGACTGTCCTTTTTCAAATATTGCGCATGCGTGAAACCACCCCCCTCCCCCACAGCTCCCTACGTAGAAACGCCTCCTCCCGCGTCCTCCTTATGCTTAAGCTGCTTGTTTAAAGCCGGTGCGCCTTCAGAATCGCTGTTGCTGCTGTAACTATACTGTACGTTTTCAAATGATAAGCAGAAGTTTCCTATCCAGAAGTAATTTAGCGACCAACGTGTCAGACTTTAGACCCTCTGCTTTAGGGCACGCCATCGCTGGAATGAATCTCAGAGAATCACCTTAGTTTAGCTTCGCTCCTTTTCCCCTTCTCTTCTTCTTTCAGCGACCTCAAAAACTGACTTTCTTTTGTGGCTAACTGGTAGTGGATTCTTGTTTGCCATCACAGTATACTTTGTGCTAACTGCGAGGAAGCTACAGTTGGAAAAAGCCACTAAAAACCGTTGCATTGGTTGAGTAAACAGCGTCTTGCGTCTGTGGAATGCGTGAGAGGCGAACATAAACCACATAATCCCAGGGCGCCAGCAAGTCAGTTACGCTAGAAGCATAGGGAGTTTGATTGACAACCTAACGGCCAATAGATAACGAGGTAGCCTCATTATCTATTGGCTAATGTTTATCTGGCCCCACCATGTCCACAGTTGATAGATTTTCATTCTTTTTTTTTTTTGGTCATCATAATTACAAGGCTGCTGCATCTCTATAATGCTATCATTGACAATTTGAAAAAAAAGAAAATTAAAAAAAAATCCTCCATACAGTCTTTACGCCCTAGTTTAGAACAGATAAATCCTGTTATAGACCTAGTTTAGATTTGGTGGTGCACGATAGGTGTAAATAAATCAGCACATTAAGTTATAAGCAATATGAATGCATTTGCTGATATAGGCATTATTTGCATCATTATTTAAGCCAGAATGAAGTTCAAATGTACAGAGAGGTCTTGGGGCTATATTTCCTCAACAGTTTAGTGCAGATTGTGAGAAGCACTTGAAGCAGAAATGGCCTTTTGTCGCTTACTGAAAGGTTGTGTTAAGCTTTGGGCCCTGGCTCAGCGTCTGCTCCAGCCCCAGGCAACTCAGCCATCAGTTCAGCATGAGGGACAGTGAAAGAACGGCAAGTGAGCCATTTAAAGTAGAGCCACTCTGCTGCAGTAATACAGTCATTGCAATATGCATCGTCAAAATGGACCACCTTCAGTATCATTCACATTAATTGGTGGTTTAGATTTTAGAATGGGATGATGACACATTCCCTTTACATACAAAGTGTTTTCATTAAAAATAATAAAAATTAAAAAAAATACCAAAAGGATAATTCACAACCGTTTAACCTGATCATTTCTATCAGTGGCTCTCTCCTTGAACTCACCATCGCCTGAAACCCAGCAATTAGTGGTGGGTAATTCAATGTATAATTGTTAATGACATGCTTGGGGTTTTGGCATGTCGGCCTGCAATAGTTTTCAGATACTAGAATGTGATTATGTCATACTGGGCAAGAGCCAGTTTTTGCTATTGATGACATAGTATTCTCATAAGAAATACTATATGTCACAGGAAAATCCACAAATATTGAACCTGATTATTTCTATTACTGACTAAACCTCAAATGTTGCAAAATTATAACAAAAAACAGCAGTTTATCAACTATTTTAGCTGCCCCTCATCTGTATGAAATATTACTGACCAGTCTGGCCTATAGGATGTTGTGATGCCATCTGAAATCCAGCAATATATTTTTCTTGCAAAAAGCCTAAAATACCATGGGTGAAATGACAATGTAAGGAAGTTGACAGGACAATTTTAACTCGACGTGAGTTAATTTATGCAAATTGCCACTTCCTGGTTGTTGAAAGCATGTTTAATATAATAGGAAATGATAACCGTCCCCTTTCAATTAAACACCAATTTATTCATTCATCAGCGAAACGAAAGAGTGAGCAACAGAAAAATGGAACGAGGACATGACAGAGTGTGCGCACAGGCCTCTGGGAACCACAATAAAAATCTATGACTCATCCCAGTGATAGGGCAGAGCTACTGTATTTTATGTCCTTCCCTGCACATATATGGATCATCATATGCTGTTTCTGCTTGAGTCAGTGAGAGCTTACAACGCACAATGATATGAACTGTGCGGATTGTATGTGTGTGGTTCAATGATGTAGCACATAGACTGTATACTGCAACACGCAAATGGTGGCTCAGCTCTCTGACAATGAACACTATAAAAATAAAGATCTACTCCTCTCTTTACACAAACATTTAGTATGCAAAACCTTTTTCAGTAATTTTTATTCTTAGATAGTAGGGTTGGCGGATAATTCACACTTAATCAATACTAAGACTAGTATTGAAACTAGACACTAATTTGAACAAGAATCTACTTAAAAAGGACACATCTGGACCTACATCCTGAATTCATCTATATCAGAACTAGTATAAGACGAGAAATAATATTAAAGAAGCTACTAATATTTTAGATAGAAAATTACTTATCAAAATCGACATTAAGCTTTTCTCTTAGAACCAAAATCTTTGCCAAAATACAGTTACATACTAGACTTTTGACTTCTGACTTCTGCCATTGAGAGTAAAATGTTCAGAGATGCCTTCTCCAGACTAAAGTCAATTGAGTTTATTTGCTGTACATTGCATTACAGTTAGTTACCTCAGATAAAGCGAAAATGATAGCCCTAGAAAATATCTCCAGTCCATCAGAGTGAGGAGATACAGCAGGAGGCTTAGCAGTTCAGAGAATAAACAGACACTGCCCTTGATGTTGTTTGTTAAATTATTGATGAGGGTTTGGCCCACTCCTCGAGCCTAACTAAAAGCCCTGACCTGAAGTTTCAGATAGTGGAAGTGTAACATAACTTCAAAGCCAAGCCAACTACTGTCACAGCTCAATATATTTATTTGCAATACATTTAACAAAACATGTCAATACAAAATAGGGCTGAAGAATTTTGGGAAAATATCTAAGTGCAATTCTTCTGACTTAAATTTGGGATTTTTGTTTCACAGGTCACAGTCCACATGTTCAAGGAACATTATCATTTGAATGAAAAATGACCCCCCCAAAGCTATGGTCATGAGCTTTGGGTAATGACCGAAAGGACAAAATCGCGGATACAAGCGGCCAAAATGAGTTTCCTCCTCAGAGTGGTTGGGCGCTTGGGTGAGGAGCTCAGTCACACAGGAGGAGCTCAGAGTAGAGCCGCTGCTCCTCCACGTTGAGAGAAGCCAGCTGAGGTGGCTCGGGCATCTGTTCCGGATGCCTCCTGGACGCCTCCCTCGGGAGGTGTTCCAGGCATGTCCCACCGGGAGGAGGCCCCGGGGAAGACCCTGGACACGTTGGAGGGACTATGTCTCTCGGCTGGCCTGGGAACGCCTTGGGGTCCCCCCGGAGGAGCTGGAGGAAATGTCCGGGGTGAAGGAAGTCTGGGAGTCCCTGCTTAGACTGTTGCCCCCACAACCCGGCCCCAGATAAGTGGAAGAAAATGGATGGATGGATGAAAAATGAAATGTGAATCAATTTCAGAACATGTTTGTGAAGGTTAATAGAGGTCAAAACTACACATAGATCATTCAATATGAGTAAAAATCATGATGCATTTCTTTGGCATATCGCCCAGCCCTGACTACCATGTTAGTAGATTTTAAGACAATATATTTGTTTGAGCAGAGGACAATATGTTAAGAAACAACATAATATAGACTTGCAGTCTTCAAATTGTGATTTTGAATGTAATAAATCTTGCATGTCAGATTATTACAAAATTGTAATGTATGGCTAAAATTACCTTACATTATATTGCCCATAAAACATGCGGCCCAAAATTCACCTCAATGAAAATTATAATATAAACCTCAAAAGCTTTATCAATTGAGCCACTGTCTCACTGACAGCTGGCAATCCATCTAACACTGCACTATCCAGCAAAGTGACAGGGCTATAAATGAAACAATCTACAATAACTCAAAATAATGAACACTATGAGATTAAATTATTGCATGCTGTCATTTGATAAATCATTTCTGTCAACATATCCTTCTCCTTTAGCACTCACAACATGACCACCTGAGCTTGTGTTTATGTGTGTGACCAAGCTAGGAGCAGTCATGAGTCACTGACACTATGTTTGATGTGAACACTGCAAGCACTACCAAGCACCATAATACAATACTACTACAACCACATGGAATATAATATGGATAGTACACGTAAGTAGATATAGAAAAGGAGAGAAGGATTTTGTAAACATAGTGAAGAATGATTTGAATAATTAAAATCTTCTCTGTCGTGTAGATGTTTTAATGTCATTTTACATCTGGTTGTTTTCCATGTGAGGAGAGACATGTACAAGGAAGGACTTCTCCTGTCTCCCTGCCTCACCTCCATCCCCCTTCTTTCATCCATGTTCTCCTCTGTCCCTTTTCCTGTCCCCATACATCAGTCAGTTATATCCAGCCAGGCTAGCACTGGCTTCTCCACTGCATGCCACATGTGCACATACTACAAACTCAGATTTGCATACACCATTGCATTACTTGTGAATTGTAGAGGCAGACATAATAAGGAGTAGTAAAAATGCTATGCCATAATGAAATTAGATTTAAAACAGACCACACAGCACACACTAAATTACATACTAGTGATAATATTAGCGAGGACAGTGCGAGTTCCCAAATGAGCAGTTACGTTAAGTGACTAAACACATCCTGCCTCCATCATCTCCACAGGAAGCCACTGGTGCCAGCCGTAACAGAGCTCCCCGCCAAACGCTCCCCCTCTCGCACATGTAAAGATTAGCACTTCCACAGGAGGCCAAGCACTGACATATGACATGTCATTCATTCAGGGGGCAGGCAGATATATACACTACCAATGGGTTTGGTAGTGTATATATCTGAATAGGATTGCTGTTAAAATTATAAAACATAACTTACGCATTATTAGGTTTTTTCATAATAATAAAAATAGAGATGTGAAGCTTTTTTTTTTTTTAATCACAGATCATCAATCAATAGTGTGTAAATAAATGTGTCAAAAAGTACTGAAATCCAGCATAATCAAAACTTGATTTTTTTTAAATGTCTTTTCAGCAGACAAACCCACAAACATATAGCCAGCAGGTGAAAGCCAAGCCTCTTGTAATTGATGTTATTGCAAATAAAGGTCCAGCTAAAGGGCCCTGACAGATTCAACAGAGCCTGCTGAATGTGAGACATCCCACCTCCTCCCAGTGATCGTCAGTGACAGAAGCCAGTGCAGCCTCTCAAGCCTCTGTGCAGCTGATGTCAGACCACAGCACTCTCCCACAGTGAGCACTGAACAGGCACTGGCTGCGAGTCACAACTTTGGCACCTGGATTGTAGTTTGGATTTACATCAGATTTAAACACCATATTTATCTCTTTATCTTCACTGCTCATTTGTGCCACTGCATCTGTGCATTTAATGGGAGCGTATGGTTTATTGCTGCAAAACAACATATGAAGTAGGGGTGGGCAATATGCCCAAAATATATTAGCAGATAACAATTTAGATTTTATCACTATTCATGTTGGCTTACTTTGTTTATATTGCCTGCAAGTTCTAACTCAAGTCATTTCCTGCTCTGTCAGTTCTGGTCAGTTCACTCTTCACTGTGATTGGTTAAATCCACCTGTCACTCATACAGAGCGTAACAGAGGCTGACCAGTAGGAGGAGTGGGTGAGAAAAGGGTTTGGTGTTTGCACATAGAATGTATATATAAATGGACATAGCTAACGCACTAGCCGGCTCGTTCCAAATAGGAAGTTCACATGCGGCTTTTCTGGCTCCTACTAACCCTGACTCCCATTGACTTACACTGGAATATTGTCATTCCTCTCTCTGTAACTGCTGCTGTGATCCTTGTCATTTTGGTCTTTAAATTTTCGTATTAACCTGCTCTACATGATCCTGGTGTTTTTTTTTCACTTTTCATTTTGTCTGTTAAATATAATATGGAGCCTGGCTCCAAATTCGCTCCTGTAACCGTTACCATCGCGAGCTTCATTTGAGTGGAGCTGAACGCTACGGGTGACGTCACACTCGCTTAGTCCACTTTTTTATACAGTCTGTGTTTGAGCTTAGAGCAGCATTAAAGATAGCCATACTGAATCACAATATGACAATGTCACCAAAATATCAAAATAGCACATCGTCAAAAGAATAATTATCTTTTTATCACTAAATTGCCATCTTGGGGGCAGGACTCCCCTCCCTTCAAGCGTCCCTTTCCTACAGCCACTAAGATCATCTCTATATGCTAGATGAAATGTATTTTACCCTGTATTGTATTCTAAGGTGGTCCTTGGTAGTGAAACAGACAACAAAACAAGCAGGCCCAAGTATTATTAACACAAACCAGTTTTGTTCAAATAAGTTTTCAAGGCTTAGTAAAAAGGTCATTGTGTTTCATTGCTTGAGCCTTGAACAATAGAAATCTTGCAAATAGGGCAGGACAATAAAAGTGTTTTGCAGTAGTAAAATGAAGCAAATATTAAATCAAAAACATCTCTACATCTCTATATCAAATTATAAAGACTGATTTCCATAGATTAGATAAGGCATAAAGCACTTTAAATTAACTCTTATGATCTGTTACAACAAATACAGTGCAAACCTATGCTCATTTATCCATATTTTTTCTAACCCTGTGTCCTCACCATTATGCAATAACAAACACTACATGAGATACTAGATACAATTCACTGTGTGTTTCCTTACAATGGATCAGACATGAATCACCATGAAAAGGTCATTGTTTTGCTCATATACCTTCATAAAATCTGCCCGGGGATTTGAGTCTCCGACAGACAAATCACCAGTGACCTTAAAGCAAAGGCAGCGGGTCAGTCTCTTGTCCGTCCCTTAAACAAAGTGGCTGTGGGAAGCAGTCACGTGTGCTACATGTCTGTGCTACTTACTGTTAGACTGAAATGACTAAACCAATAATAGGCAAACAGGAGGAAAGGTCTGTTTAATTACACATTAAGTATGACTGTACCCCAGCCCTTAGGTGGTGGCACAACCCAAGATTTTAGCCCTGCTCTGCCTGGGGAGTTAATGGACTTCTATATAATTAGCTACTTTAGTTAATACAGCTTTTCCAACAAAGACTGCCAGGCTAATGCTACTGAGATCCCAGTTTCTTTCCAATATGTCTTCACTAAACGCTGGTGTTTTGCTTGTTTCATTAATGGTGGGTGGTTGACCTTGGCTGTTTTCACTGCCCATTTGATGATTATATACTGCATCTGACTATATCCCTGATTGAAGAGCTGCTTGGTTTGCTACCCTGTGATAATTTTAATACCAGGATTACACACAAGACCCCTCTCTTCACCTCTATCGGTCGACAGCCCTCCTCAGAGCAGCAGAGTGCAGGGCTGTGAGATGACAGTACCACAGCTTTACTTTAGACACTACAGAAACCAGCTCAGCAGTTTATCTATTTCGCGCTCCTCTGGTGACTACAACACACAGACCAGGGCCAAGCAAGCACACCTGCCCCATAAAGCATCTTTTGTACAAAAGCTGCTGAAAATAAGAAATAGGAAAATATATTGTTGATGCGACAAAATTTAAGCCAAGATCTGTACAATACGTGTAGCCATACACAAGGGGTCTCTGGAATACATTTAAATAATAGGGAATGGAAAAAGTCTTTTCAGGACTTTTCAGGAGGAGGGAGAGTTCCAGGCCAAGTTACTGCTTGTGGTGTGGCATCAGACTTATCTGAATGAAAACGAGCAGGAGATGCCACCTGGCCAAGTTACAGGTAAGATCTGTGGAGAGTTGATTCGCTCACTGTAAGAATACACCAGAAAAGTTGCATACTGCACTTTTAAAAAGACTGTAGTTAGAAGAGAAAGCTATAGCCGTGCATATGTGTTGTATCTATCAATTAGTGGTGCCTGTGTCTCTTGTTATTAATCTTGTTCATGCACCATATAAAACACATTATTGCTGCTTAAATGAGTGTGATAAATATGGATCACATAACCTTACAGAAAGTCTAAATGAACTTCATATAGTTCAATGCACTTTATTCATTAATAGGGTCTATGATGGATTCCGCATTGCCATCTCTTTAAGAAACACAACTAAAAATGTGATCTGAGGTTTAGAATAGAGTATATATAGACTGTATAGTGTATAGATAAAAGTAAACATGCATGATTTATGAAGATGAAAAGCTTCTACTGCATAGTGCATACAGTATCAGTCAAAAGCAATTTAGACACAAAACTACAAAGATACAGAAAATGTCTCATGGTTGCAGAAGTAATAAATATGTGTAATCGCTCAGTCGTGGATGCAGGAATGGCAAAAGAATAGTGAATTGATTTCTTTACAAAAAAAAAGGTATTAATTTACCAGTTGTTACATGGCTACAAATGCAACCCAATACTCAGCCTTTCTCTGTACAAAACGTAGGCTAAGATGATAGCCTATATTATACTCCTTATATCAGACAGCGTAACTTCCACAATGTCCTACTTTCGCCTGATGTGGCACAATGTAAACAAACACCTTGAGGTCACCCTCCGGAGGTCAAACATGGTGGGATACATTCACACTCCACTCTACACCGCATACACCTAGAGCTCTTATAACAGGTCTAGTTCACAGCTTACAGAAGACAGTTCTTTTTATGGCACTTGAATGAAACTACAACACAGATCACAATTTAATATTTGGGGAATCGTAAAATGTAATATTGATCTAAATGGCTATGGTAATAAAACATTGGACAATTGACTTTCTGTTCAAAACTGCAGAGATGAGTGACGAGAGAAGTAGAGAATGGCTACTGAACATTTTGAACCCTATATGTATGACCCAGAGTCTTGAATTTTCAAATAATCGCGCAGGGCAGTGGGTGGGTAGGGATAGGTGAAAATAGACATTTGCTGAGAATTCAAGCCTTAAATACAGAACAATGCAGGATTACTCAACCACGCATGAATAACTTTGAATACACTTAAGATCAGAAAACACCATTGTAACATTGTTAAAGCTCATAAAAGTTTATTTTGCATAATATGCCACCAGTGTGTAATATGTGGTTCTCAAACTGTCTCTATTGGCTTTTGCCCACATCTACTGTAATAATTTGAAAGATTCCCGTGAATAAAGTAACAGCTGGATCTGCCATATTTGCTGTATTTGTCTGGCTTTTTGAAGAGTGCACTCATCTTCAGCTGCGGAACAATGCTTACCACACTACATCACCCATAATCCATCACAGAGACATAATGCAAAAGATGCAGTAGCAAGTACGTGGTGCAGTAACAAGAAAGTCTAAAAATAGTAAGCCGAATAAAAAGTACAGAAATGTTAAGACATGATGAAGCACCACAAAGGACGGATGTCAAAAAGGTTCAGAGTACAAATAGACCAGATAATTCAAAAGTGCCTGTGGATGCAGTCTACTGAAGGATAGTTTTTAAAACTAAAGAGCTTGCCATCAACATTTCTGATGTGATGGTCTTTGATTATTTTGGTAAATCGACTGTTTCCTCAGCACAGAATGAAGAATGATGAAAGGACAAACAGTATACTCACCAGGTCGTGGTTTGTGGAGTTGGAGTCATCTTCAGGGAAAGGGACATAGACAGCTAAGGCCATGCAGTTGGCAAAAATAGCAATCAAAATAAAGATATCAAATGGCCTGGAGAAAAGGGTTAAGGAGAATAATGAAATAAACATGAAAAAACAACAGATACGATACATTGCCAGTAATTAATAGATGTATTTTGTTGATTTTATATTAGTACAATTAAAAAACAAGAGTAACTTTAATAAAAGACTGCCACGCATTATCATCACATTATTAGTGTAAAGGATACTTCCACTCCACCAGGCTGATGCAGGCCCTGCGTATAGGATTGTTGAGGTTGAGGCAGAAGAGTGCTCGGGGCGGCCTGCTGTTGGCGTTACTGCCCTGCTTCTTGCTTTTGGCATACTGCTGCCTCTTCTTCTGTGCCAGAGCACCCACAGGGATGGTGCTGGACACAGGGGCAGGTGCAGGTGGAGGTGGCGGAGGGGCTGGAGCCGGGGTGGAGGTGGGGTCTGGGGCGGGCCCGTTGGCGCTCATGCTGCGGGTGTGCTTTGGTGAGGGGCATCCAGCAGCATGGACCCGCCAGTGCACAGAGACGGGTGAGAGCGGGGCACAGTTGTCTGACCAATAAGCTGGCACGTCACCAGGGCCTCAACCTCAGCTGCTGCCAGCATAATTTACCTCTGAGAAAAAACAAAGATGAAGATGAGTTGGTATATCAATTACAGTTATTTATGTGTCCTAAATAGAGGTAGGTTAAAAAAACATATTTCTCAGCACACTCCCCATGATGCTCTGCAATGTGAGAGCCTGTCACAAGCAGAGCCATTATCGTACCAGGACAAATGACATTCAGGTCACTCTAAATGACAAAGCAGAGTAGTGTAAAAGGCTAATGCTGAGCTGCCACTGTCAGGCATCACTCCACACTGTCATTACTGAAAGTCCTTGAACTGCAGCAGGCCCACAGCAACAAACAACAAAGGTCAAACTGCACTGGAGCAGGGAAATGATCTTTATGTTCGCACACAGAAAACTAAATGTGCTTTTGTAATTTTAGACTTCAGTCGCAAGACACTCATCTCCTCTTTGTGTTGTGATGCTGCTCTGAAGAAGCCGACGGCAGTGCAAACACGGCCAGAACAAAGCAAATTCATGTTTTTTCTTTTTTTGTTTGTTTGGTTTTTTTCACCGGAGCTGCGCTTTGGACATCATTAACACACATCAGTATAATAAGCATGCTTTTTCTAATGAGTGATTCGTGACAAATTAAACACCATCAGACGTCCTCATAGTTCTCCTTGGACGCTATCAAGGTAGGATGCGTAACCCTCTCTCCTCTCTGCCAGGGGAACGCTCTGTCAAATGCTCGTCGCTTTTAATGTAAAAACAAAACAAAAAAACATCTGGTTAAACGACTAGACATCCGACCCCGATCACGGAGCTGGTCACACATTGTGCGGTCCACCACCTGACGTGATTGTTATAGGTAGGCTTCATTCTCCACGGCACAGCCCGAGTCTTTCAACGCTTTGAGACAATTAGCACCCCTCCAACAAAAGAGCCCCGCGAAGCTCAGCGGCGTCGAGAGCAAAGTGGTCGTTAATATCACCCGTCGCCTGACAAAATGACTAAAAGCACAATGTACTTAACGGGAAGAGAAACGCTGCTAGGCTAAGCTAACTTCAAACCTTGTTGAGTCTGTACCTTTCCTGAAGACTCCACTGTTCGATCTTCTCGTGTCCGCTGATCTCGTCCACAGGGGGCTAAATCCAAGGTCCGATTTTAAAGAGAAGAGGGTAAAAATCATGAGGACACATCCAGAGCCTGCGCCTCAGTCCAGCTCCGTCATGGTGATGAGATGAACAGGAGACTGGAGAGTGCGCACCAGACAACAGAGCATCCTCGTCCCAGGCATATCGTCACGGCGTCAGCGCACGGGGCAGGGGCAGAGCTGTGGGGCAGAGCTGTGGAGAGATCCCCCCTCTGCTCCTGTACCAAACTCACAGCACGGGTGAGCGTCTTAGCAGCACCTGCGTCTGTATAACCTCAAAACGACACATCAAGTGCTCCACGCTCCAGTCACGTGAAGGTCACTCAAACCACCAATCAGAGCAACACCTCCACAGGATCACATGTTTTTCTCCCTATTGCAGAAATTGTGCAGGCTTAGTTAAAGGTGCACTGTGTGACATGCTTGTTCAAATGGAGACGCTATTGATTTGCCTGGTTCCTCATTATGACATAAAATCTATCTCCATGCAGAAGCAGGTAACCTCACCAGGTCAGGTCTGTGGAGAAGCAAGCCTGCTAATATATATGTATGTTTTTCCAGTGCATTTTTCAAGAATATAAATATCCCTGTAATTGGATTAACACACATTTAATGCCATATTGTGACACATTCTGGACAAAGCAATAACATCTACATCGAGACAAGTGAGCAAATGATGGACACTCTCAGCCTAAAATGTTACATAGTGTACATTTAACAAAATCCCAATAATTTTATGTAAATCATTAAATATTATAGTAAGCTTACAACACACTAACTAATTAGGCCAATTTTGGCTAATACAAACAATTAACGCAGTCAAGAGTTTGGATATTTTTATGTGACAGTGGCAAATAGTGGATTATCAAGATAGATTTATCCACTGTATAGGATACATCATCAAGATTAGGCATTACATTACCCCTCACCTCATTTTGTGCCTGGACTTATTTGGAAACCAGGTTCAAATTACAGTATATAAATTGCCATTGATCAGTGTAGAGTAAAGTGATTGCTATTACACATATGGAAATATCTTGTCGTATAGTAAATAACGCTATCTCATTGATTGTATTGGCGTTTAAATGGTAAACAGCATATCCCAGATGGGCCCTTTGTGTGTGCATGGTGACAAAGTAAGCCAACACCACGTCTTGATCTGGTGGCAATGAACGCACCTCTCTCCTGTTACAGCTGCTCTTCTGGTCATGTGGATCAGAGCATAAATGTGTGTTAAAACGTCAAATAGCATACTATAGTAAGAAATACTATAGGCGGTCAACCGCCTTGTACATTGCAGCGCATGTATCCCACCCTTATAAATGACAAGCAGCTTACAGCTATAATGCCCAAGACACCTCATTAAGAGTCCTCAATGAATGGGGGTATACATCACTCCTATCAACAACGCTTGGCTAATTGTAACTTTTTTAATACATAATGTAAAGTTCAAACTCTGATCCATGACAGCAGTTATAAAACCATTAAAAAAGTATGGATCCATATCAAAACCCCATTTTAAAATGACCATGACCTATAGGTTCATCCTGAAAGATCCAGTTGAAATTGCAGAAAGACAGTTACATTTAAGCTATTCACAATACAGAGATCGTAGTAGTCCAAAGTTCCAATGGAAAAGCAGGCTCTGTTCCAGACCGTTTAATTCAGTGGACAGACTTTTTTCTATTTTCAATATGTGGCTCAATCCAAGTTGCTTCAGTAGTAGTTATTTACACATTTTGTAAATTTGTCCAATTGTTGTGTTGAATAGGAAGAAAGTTTAATCAGAAGTCCATCTACAAAACATCCTTACTAAGTGAGTGTAGTGCGTTGGTCTCCTACCTTTCTAATCAAGTTCTATTTTTCTTCTCTTCCTTCCCCATAGATCTTACAGAGCCCTGCTGCTTTCCTTCCCTGTGGTGGAGGAGCGTGGCCAGTGAAGGGACTTTCAGCGGGTGACAACGCACCAACCAGGCTTACTGTATCATATTACTGTCTGCCCAAGATAATGCTTCTTCTAGAGTTGTCCTGAATTATTCACCTTGCACCAGGTAATGTGTGCTACGCCCCCAGTGTGTATGTGTGTATTTGGTAACACAATACATAGCTGTGTGGGTGTGCATGTTTGATCACCTGTAAGGTATTTTTAGGCCTATAAATGAGTATTTTTAGCATTACAGCAAAAAGCATAAAATTGTGACTTGGTCACTTTTTACCCTTATTATTAATCAATCTTCCCCATTATTCCTAACAAGCAATAAAGGTGCCAAGAGTGATCAGCCAGCCAATTTTCTCCAAATAAAACCCAACAGATCCCACGAGAATTTTAAAAGAAAAAACACAGAAAGAGGGTGCAGTGGCCCTGAAGGGGTATGGAGGTCCTGAGCTCTTGAACTGAAACAGTAACGGCTTAGTTAAGAATATAATTACTAAAATAATATTGTTTCATTGGGAGAACATCCGGTTTTAAGTGCATGCTAGCAAAAAGATCATCTTATTATACCCAATAGATTTATCAAATTATAATATATATTATAATATAACATAAGTAGCAGTATTTGTGCAGGCATGTATGTATTTGAAGTATAGCAGTAGTGATGGAGCCTGAATGCCCCGGAGTGCAGCTGTTCTTCCTGTGCATCGTCAACTTCACTATGAACCACAACACACTCAGGCTCTCTCTCTAAGCGCCTCTCCACTTTACCATGTCTTCGCCTCCTGCCTCTCCAGAACAAGCCTCTTTATTTCAGTCATTTGTCTGTGCATTTGCATTGGCTGAACTGAACAGTTTTGCTGTGTCCATATGACCCACTCAGACTAACAGCCCCTATGATTCTGGTACATCTTATGGCTACAGTTGAAGGTGGGGCCAGTGACAGACATCTCTCAGAGAAGGGCAAACTGTGTGTCATCAGAATGAGCACTGAGCAGTTTAAGGAAATGGAGTGATAAGAGCAGAGGGGAAGAGGCAGCAGCCTGGAGCAGACACTGGCATTAAAGCAACACTACACCATTATAACAAGTGTGGTATGCAGATGAAGATGATACTATTGTCGAGTTCATTTGTTTTTCACATTCTGAGCACAGATGTGGGCCAGGTCTAAGTGTACATCTGGGACTACTTGTGCGTGTGCTTGTGTTGCTTGTATGTGTAAGTGGTAGTAGTTAACAGTGCTGTATAATTATGAACTACACCTGCTTTGATGATGCTGAATCACACGTCTGAGTTATATTAAGGCTTTATACCACACGTGGCTGTTTTGTTCCTCTCTTTCAGACATAAATGTTAAAAATAGCAACATTCATGCTTTCAAAATGTATGTTGTTCAGGGTGCCTGATATTGGCTGTGCACCATCACATGGCCTTGTGTTTGTCGGTTTCTATTTTTTAGCACCTGTGGGTCTATGTGAATTAGAGTTTTTCTGACAGGAACTGGAGCCCAGAGGAGTTGCTCCAGAGCGGGAGAAGGGCAGTGGTATAACAGAAGAGAGGGCTCAAGAGAAGCTATGGAGGCTATTTATACAATTCTATATACTATACTACTTTACTAGGCACAGAGCTCCAAAGGTACAGGATTCTAGAGCGGCACAATGATAATGTGGAGGTGCATGGAGGCATAAAGCACAATGATCATTGCTGCAGGGGCAGGACAGATAGGGGGCAGAAAGAAATTACTAAATAAATCTGAACTACTATAAAATAAATAAAATAAATAAAATATAATATAATATAATATAATATAATATAATATAATATAGTATAGTATAATATAATATAATATAATATAATATTATATTATATTATATTATATTATATTATATTATATTATATACATCTTGATCATTTCTTTGTAGTTTAGAACACTTTACTAAATAAATATGTTTTGCCTTTCTTTTACTAACTTTTTTTTGGATGTGGCCTATTTGTACTGCAAGTAGTGGCAGTTAATTTATTGAAAAAGAGTCCCCTCTGCTGGCCAATGTTTAAAATACAGTTCAGAATTAGGGTTAGTTAATTAATATGCAGGATTAAATACACACAAAAATCAGTTTCTTTGCAAGAGTGTTTTTGTGCACTGACTGTTCAAATTATGAATTATAAAATTTTATTCTGTATTACACGTTGGGCTTAACTTTTAGTATTTCTATCTATCATATTTTACAAAAAATGTGGGCTAGACCTCGGGATCCATTTATTATGTAGTTGTAAACAATTTCAAGTAAATTTGTAATTGTAATTTACTTCTACATAATGCTTTTTATTTCAAATTTTTGAAATCAGAGATGATCCTCTAGATGGCAGAAAAGCCCCATCACTCTGCATCTCATCTTTGCTTTTGAGGTTTTTTGGAGAATCAGATTTAATGTATATTTGATATATGTTATTAAACAATTATTAGATCTTAATATAACTTTAACATAATAGCTTATAACAATGTATAAAAACATGTTGTGCACTCAAATTAAATACATGATTGTCTATATGAGGTTTAGGGCTTAAAAGGAAAGAACACATTGTCCCCAGAGCAGACATGTCACGCTCACTGAACATCATCGAACAAGAAAAACATCCAGCTGAGAAACAGCACACTCAAAGCAGAAATGCTTTTTAACAAAAAATGCAATAAATTAACAGTGCCAAGAATGCACTTTTTAGAAAATATCAAGCAATTACATTCAAATTGATCAATTAGATCCATTCGTAATTATAGGATATGGTTAGATAATAAGAAAAAATACACTGCCATATACAAATATCATATTAAGAATTAGTCTGGTTTATACTAAGTCTAAAAGAGAGTTTTAAAATAACAGCATTCATTAAGACGTAATCTCAGAAGAAGAAATATGTAGTATTGTAATTAATAAAATACAATAATGTAAGTTCATAAGGTCTATAAACAAAACACTAAAAAGACAGTTTTTGATTGGATTAAGAGCAGGAGGAACAAATTTGATGAGACTGATGAAAATGTCATGTGCATGAATAACAATGCATTCTGCGTACCAAATGTGATGTATGTGTTCAGACAGTTGCCCTGAGTCCCCACGCCCCCCTCCCCTTGAATGTCATACACCCAGGTTCACCACTCTGCCACCCCTCCACCATCCCATTCCAACGCAGCCAATGGCGTGAGCTGCCTCCATCCTGAAGGGTCACACCCAACCAGCATCAGCCAACCTCTGCCCCGCCCCATCTCTGTTGGTCTGTCTGTGGATAAGTCACGCTCTCTCTCTTTCACCATCTATACATCACCAAGTCATTAAAAACAGTGTTGTTTGCTATTATTATTTAACTTTTTCTTACAGTGGGACACAGTGGGACTTGATCTAACTTACATCATGGAGGATTACCACAAACCAGACCAGCAGACCATCCAGGTGCTCAGGAACATCGCCAACCGCCTCCGCATCAACTGCATCAAGGCGACGACTGCAGCTGGCTATGGGTGAGTGTCCAAACTGCAAGAGTACAGGCATCAATGCTTATAATAAGTTTTATTTATTGCATAAGGTACTTATTATGACACGTTACATGGCAAAATGAAAACTACTGTGTTGTAATACAATAACTTTTAAAGCAAAAGCCAAAACAAATGATCATTGTTCACTTTATTATGAATTATATGGTAGAACAACATTTATTACATAACACATGCACTATTAAATGGCCTGGTTTCTAGTTTCTAAATTGAGTTTTGTTTCAATGCAAAATTTGGGAAATCTATTGCATGGTCCCTGGCAGTTTTAAGTTGGTACATTTGAGATCATGAAATTATTTGTGCAGTAGTAATGGTTAATTAATTATTTGTTGCGTAACCAACATACAATTTGATTTGAAGTATTTTTTGTGATGATAAAGTCCAGCTTACATTTGCAACTACATAAACAATTTTAGATTTACTGTATTAATAATTTATTAATAGGTCACACTGTTGCATGGAGCTATGTCTGACTGAGCATTTGACTGTACGTCTTCCTTCTAGTAAGACTCACATATTTAAAGACCTTTTTATACAAAGAAATAAGCTGAGCAGGCCTGAATGACCTCAATAAATATAATAATGAAATGACTGAAAACGTATGCTGACTTAGTGGGCACATATATTTCATTATGTTGAATCTCAATCCTTTGTTTCAATTTGGACCCCACCCTTCAGACACCCCACGTCGTGCTGCAGTGTGGCCGAGATCATGTCTGTGCTGTACTTCCACACCATGAGGTACCGCCCTGAAGACCCTCGCCACTACAATAACGACCGCTTCCTCCTGTCCAAGGTGAATGGATTGAATATTTTCTTTTGATTATTCATTTTAGTGATGCAAGCACTAATAAAAATAATTTAACCCATTTCAAAACTAACTTGGTATTAAAAACATCACATTATGATCAAAATTTAAAGCATAGGTGACTCTATGTGAACCCACATTATTCATGCACTTTCTTCTTTGTTTAACATGTTCACAAATCTCACAATAGTTCCTATACATATAGACTGAACAGCTCTATAATATTGGTCTTTGTTTTTCAGGGCCATGCTGCTCCGGCCCTGTACTCCATGTGGGTGGAGACTGGCTTCCTCAAGGAGAGTGAGATGTTCAGCTTATGCCAAGCCGACTCCTCTCATGAGAGCCACACTATGCATGTAAGAAGTTTTAAAATTACTATTACAAAAATAAGACCTATAACAAACAAAGTGATTTTTTTCAGAAGCAGCATTTTGTGGAGGTAGCTCGTGGCTTCTTAGGCCAAGGCCTCGGTGTGGCCTGCGGAATGGCCTACACTGGAAAGTACTTTGACAAAGCCAGGTAATCCTCTGCACATTCAGATTCAATAAACCATTGTAAATTAAGTCAGAATTTGTATCAGTATTGTGGCTCCTTGCTGTGTGTGGCTGACTGAGTGTGTGCTGCAGCGCTGTGCTCCAGCTCACAATTCTTCTGCTCTAATAACCACAAGCGCATGCGGCAGCCTTATTTTCACCAATATACTTGATTTAATCTGAAAATTAAAGAAAAACTAAAGAGTATGCAATGTATTTATTTTTCAAAACATATTATCATTTTAAATTGTGTTACGATTATTATTGGGCACTTAAATTTACTAAAATAATATAACCCAGATTATTTTTTTTTATATTACAATAACAATTTAAATTTATAGGATCAAAATGGGTGCGGTTGTTCTCATGGCAGTAGCATGTGCAGAATGGTGCAGCCACACCTCTGGACTGCGAAGCTATCATGTCACTATGAGTTAGTGTCTGACGAAGGGAAGAAAAACAATTCAAGCGGAAATATGTCAAAGAGCATTTAAAATGATGTGCTCTTCTTTTCAAACACTATTTTGTCTTTGCATATGCACCCCACACAAGTATAAGCAGTAACTGTACCCCGCTGTGTACCTGCAGTTACCGCGTGTTTTGTCTGATGGGAGATGGGGAGATGTCCGAGGGCTCTGTGTGGGAGGCCATGTCATTCGCTTCTTACTACCAACTCGACAACCTGGTGGCCATCTTGGACATCAACCGCCTGGGCCAGAGCGACACCGCCCCTCTGCAGCATCATGTGGACAAATACTACAAACGTTTTGAAGCTTTTGGGTAAAATATAGCAGTACATGTATACATAATTAAACACATACAAGAGCAAGGACAAGTATTTCAGTTTGTTTGTATATTAATTTGGGACATGACATTTCAGCTATATAGATTTCTAAACTTCTTTGTGTGGTTTATGGCTTAATTGGTACTCAAAGGTCTAAATCACATTCACACACAAGGTATTTAGCAAAATAAATAAATAAATAAATAAATAAATAAATAAATAAAGACATTATAATCAAAATGGTCCTAAAAAGAAAATGATAAATATCTGGGAATATAAATGTATGTTTAATTCAAAATAGCTTACGGGGCGGCCCTGTGTACATGCTATTGCTTTTTCCTTGTTACATAACTACATTCATGTTCAATAATGTATTTTTCTTGCTTCTAGGTGGCATGCTATCCAAGTTGATGGACACAGCATAGAAGAGCTGTGTAAAGCTCTGAGCCAGCCCCGCCATCAACCCACTGCTATTATCGCTAAAACTGTCAAGGGGAAAGGCATCCCAGGTGATTGCTGTTGTCTAAATACAATATTTACTAAGCTGCTTATACTCACCTCTATATAACCATCTATAAACAATATGTCAGATGTGCATACAACATTGTAATCTTTATGCAGGTTTTAATATAATAAATGTAATGCTTTTCTTTAGCTGCTGAAGATAAGCAAGGCTGGCATGCAAAGCCCCTGCCCAAAGATATGGCCGAGATGGTGGTAAAGGATTGGCAGAGTCGCATCACAAACACCAGTAAGCACCTGTATCCATCCACCCCCATCGAGGACTCACCCCCTGTCAGCCTGAGGAACATCAGAATGCCCAGCGCACCCAGCTACAAGGCCGGAGAAAAGGTTACATTGATGTGCATTATACTGTATTAAGGCTACACACAGCTGCCATCATGCAAAATCATTAATACCAAAATTATATTTGTGTTTAGATAAGTATGAAAACAGTCTTGTCATAACAACCAGGCTTAAAAGAAACCTGTATAAACCATGTATACAATAGATTTTATCCAAGGTTAAGCAGGTGTAATAAAGTATATATTAGGATACATAATAACTTGTAACAAAGGTTTCAGAAAATTTGTTTCTGGACAAGATTTTCAGTTAAAGATGTTTTGGCTTCCATCAAACCTTTTTCAATTCTAAGGCATAGTTGGAAGCTGAAACACGGCAAACTGAAAATCTTGTTCATTTGACAACTTCTTGATCCTTTGTTATTATGGATCATGCCTGGGAGACTGAGGGATTTAAATGTTTTTTTTCTATTCATATAAAAACCCTATCCTTTGTAACTAATACTGTATGCCTTCTTCCATAGAGTTCCACCCGAAAGGCCTATGGGATGGCTCTGGCAAAGTTGGGCCGCTACTATGAACGTGTGGTAGCTCTGGATGGAGACACCAACAACCTCACCTACTCAGAGATCTTCAAGAACGAACATCCAAATCGCTTTGTGGAGTGTTATGTAGCCCAACAAAACATGGTAAAAGAAATGCACCTAATTTGCCCTAAAGTTTACCATAAGAAAAATAATAAGTGATTTTTTTACTGCAATAATTGGAAAGTCAACCTTTTCTATTATATACATAGTTATTCAGTATGCTGATTATATGTCCTGGTCCAGTTTGGAGAAGGGGGAAGGGCTGACTTTAAATTCAGGAGCTGTCAACTCTAGGTGCCGCTATGCACTGTAATCTAGGTCAGACACTGTACAGATGATGAACAGTCGTGACAAGTGAATTCAGAGGTGAAATATTAATGCAGAGGGTCGAACCATCTGCCAAAATATTCAGTGAAAGTGAAATGTCTCATGACAAGTCTTAAAAATATATATCAAATGGACTTATATGACCTTTTAATAATTGTATAACAGTTTTCTATAAGCTTACTCATTGTTCAGGTTTGACTTTGGATCATTTATGTAGGGTTAAAATAAGCTACATGGGCATTTTCATTAAGAAACACTGTAATTTAAACAGCACAGCAGTTTTGAACAGAGTCAGTGGACATGTTTCTATTCTATTTCTTTATCAGTGTCATTTTAAATAAATCATTTAGTTACAGTAAAGAAAGTGAAATTTTAATGCTATATTTAATTACTACTAAACATATTTTTAAGTATAAAACAATATAGTCAGTACTGTATAATTGCTTGTTATGATAGTAAGTGTAGTAAATATGTAACTGAGTAATTTAATCTCTTCTCCAGGTCAGTGTTGCAGTGGGCTGTGCTGCCCGTGACAGAAACCTGGTGTTTGCCAGCACTCTCTCCTCCTTCTTTACCCGGGCCCACGATCAGCTGCGAATGGCCGCCATGTGCGAGAGCAACATCAAATTGTGTGGCTCCCACTGTGGCCTCTCCAGTGGTCAGTATTTAGGATTTTACACTAAATTCTTTTACAAATTGACCTCACTGTCCCAGTATCCCAAGAGATGTGTCATTTTTGCTGTGTAACCCTGTGTTCTCCTCACACCACACTCCTCAGCTCTTCTGCCTGCCCACTGTCCTCCCCTCTCTCTCCCACTTTCCCTGTTTGAGGTGTGCACAAGGACTATAGCAAGGTATATGCATGTTAAATGTGCATTGCTACTAAAGGCACCTCCCATAAGTATTCATTAAATTTTAATATATATTTAGTAAATCAATAAACAAATCAAATTTTGCAGGTGAGGAAGGACCATCTCTCATGGGGCTGGAGGATTTTGCCATGTTCAGGGCTCTTCCCTCTTCAACGGTCTTCTACCCGAGTGATGGAGTGACCACAGAGAAGGCCCTGGACCTTGCTGCCACAACAAAGGTACGTAATCCAAAACTGCCATGGGAAATATGAAGTTTGATTTAAATAATTATAATTATGTGTTTTGTTTTGTTATTAAGGGTTTGTGCTACATCCGAACCAGTCGCCATGACTGCCCCATTATCTACAATAGTAACGAGGAATTCCATGTGGGACAAGCAAAGGTAATGTAAACAGGTCACAGATTTTAAATAAACTTACACTTCACATTATTCAAAATACATTTGAGTTTTAATATTGTTGTCAAATATTGTGTCTTTTAGGTGGTGTACCAGAGCAAAGATGACCAGGTAACGGTGGTAGCGGCAGGGATGATGATCCATGAGGCTTTGGCTGCAGCTGAGCATCTGAAAAAAGGTATGACAAGATTTTTTTATTGATATCTTATTTGTGTTTTATACAGACTTGTGCAGTCTGTATTGTGCTATGTCTATGTATATACACATTTTAATATTGTCAAAAATGTTCTGCTTTTTCCAGAGAGGATCTCTATTAGGATTATTGACCCATTTACCATCAAACCACTGGATTACAAAACCATCATCGATCACTGCCGTGCCACAAGAGGACGAGTGCTGACTGTGGAGGACCACTACTATGAAGGCAAGTGAATATACACATAGTCAGACCCACTGACCTGATTACTCTAATAGTGAGATTTTGTGTTAGTATGTGGAACCTTACTTTGTTGATGGCTGGGCAATCAATATATTTTAATGCAATCAAAATCTAATCATTTCAAAATGTCAAGGATGTTGTTGTTTTTAATGTACAGGTCTACAGGTCTGAAGAAGAGTTCAGAAATTAGAGGAAGAAGTTTTGCTATTTCTGTGTTTAATGGCACACTCTGTGAACTGGAGTGGTTTAAACCAAAGTGGCTCCAATTTGAAATTTAATTCTGTAGAGTGTAGGAATAAGCAGGTAGATACAATGTTATGACTACCAAGAAGGCTGTGTGGTGTGTATATGGTTGCTACTGGCCATATCTTTGTGTGTTAATGGTCTCCACGGTCGCAGTATCACAATCCCATTGGTCCATTTGGTCAACTCACAGTAAAGCAATGCGGCACATTTGTTTATTGTAATAGGGGAAGGGGGCTTTTGCAGGAATATATATATTGCTATATTTTGGAAAGCCAGAGAGGGCTGTCAGATTTCCTTAACTACAAATGTGCCCATGGCGATGAGGGTGACCTACATACAGAGCCAGACGGCCATGCCTTACGACCACAAAAGAGCTGAGAGAGACTGAAGATAAATGTACAATTAAACCGTCTTGTTTTCTCCCAGAGGTTCTCAAAATGGCGGGTTATCCATCCTGATGCTGGCACAGTACAGTGCGCCAGCATCAGGCAATCAAATTTGTTATGAACCATGGTTATAATAATTTCTTCTTAATTCATCATTATACTTATGCAAAACCAAACATTCAAATGAACATGTAAAACTGATTAATAATGTTCCTTAAACATCCTAATTCAAATATTATGGTATGTCCAAATTATCTGAGAATATAGTTCTTCTTATATTGCTTGATTTCTCAACTATTTGCTTCCAAACATTACTGCTGTAGCGTTTTATGTTCATGTGATTCCCATATAATGAAGTGTTTTTTACAGGTGGCCTGGGTGAAGCCTTGAGCTCTGTGATGGTGAACGAGCAGGGCTTTAACCTGCATTGTCTGGCTGTGTCTCACATTCCCCGAAGCGGAAAACCTCACGAGTTGCTCAAAATCTACGGCATCGACCGTGACGCCATCGCCCAAGCCGTACGCAAACTCATGAGCAGCTCCACCAACGCCAAGTAACTCTGAGAACCATAGCCCGTGTTTAGCATTGCCAAACACAGATTTTTATTGCTTCTCTTTTTGTCACTGTGAATGTCCCCAGGTCTTTAATCGTGTTATGTGACTTTGTGATGTAGAGTTCATTTAATGCATCTTTTACACTTCTCACACAAATTGCAATAAAAAATAACTTTGCCCTATCAAAAACAAATCATAAATCAAAGAATAACAATAACTAACCTGGCCAATAGTTGTTGACTGGTGCTACATGACACTCTGATGGTATTGTGTGTTTCTACAGGCTTTTTACTAAGTAGGACTTTTTGTATTGCATTGTGATTGTTTGACGGGTATATACTAATGAGACCTAACATTATGTGGCGTCTGCCATGAGAAAGTTATGATGGCTAGAAAACTGGTTTGGATTTGTTACGTCTTTGTTCCTGGTCAACTATAGTAAATGCAAAGTGACCTAAGGAGTCAACTGTTGTTAATGGATCATGGTGTTTAATATGAGTAGTGTAACATTGCAGTGTGTAGGTATGATAGACGTCAGTAAGAGATATTAATGCCTAAATGAATAGCTGTAGGTTGGCCCTATAAAGAAACTTCCCCTCTTCACAGTTTTAGTTACATTACATTTATTACATTTGAGTCGCAGCTCTGTTTAATTGTCAATTGAGGTCAGATTTTGACTACTGGAGTAATCATTTCAAAGATTTCAAGATTTCAGTAAACTGCATTCAACATTTACTGTTACCAACACTTTTTTGTTACTTGAAGATTTGTATGTGTACCTCATTCTAATTTAATAAAGCTTTGAGCATTTGATATGGGGTCATTCATTATTGCAAGAATAATATAAAGAGTAAAGCAGTAATTGACCATTTTAATTATAGATATTTGTACATTCAAATTTGTATTTTCAGAACATAAACATCAATTATATCCATCCATTTTCTTTTGCTTATCCGGGTCTGGGTCATGGGGGCAGCAGTCTAAGCAGGGACTCCCAGACTTCCTTCACCCCAGACACTTCCTACAGTTCCTCCGGGGGGACCCCAAGCTCCTTCCAGTGTGACATGCCCGGAACACCTCCCAAGGGAGGCGTCCAGGGGGCATCCGGAACAGATGCCTGAGACACGTCAGCTGACTCCTCTTAATGTGGAGGAGCAGCACCTCTACTCCGAGCTCCTCCCATTTGACTGAGCTCCTCCCCCTATCTCTAAGGAAGTGCCCAGCCACTCTGAGGAGTAAACTCATTTCGGCCACTTGTATCTGCGATCTCGTCCTTTCGGTCATTACCCAAAGCTCATGACCATAGGTGAGGGCAGGAACGTAGACTGACCAGTAAATTGAGAGCTTTGCCTTTCGGCTCAGCTCCCTCTTCACCACAACAGTCCGGTACAGCGACCACATCACTGCTGACGCTGCACCGATCCACCTGTCAATCTCACGCTTCATCCTCCCCTCACTCGTGAATAAGACCCCGAGATACTTGAACTCCTCCACCTAAGGCAGGGACTCTCCACCCACCCGGAGAGGGCAAGCCACCTTTTTCCAGTCGAGAACCATGGCCTTGGATTTGGAGGAGCTGATCCTCATCCCAGCCGCTTCACACTCGGCTGCAAACCGCCCCAGTGCACATTGGAGGTCCTGGTCTGATGAAGCCATCAGGACAACATCATCTGCAAACAGCAGAGATGAGATCCTGTGGTCCCCAAACCGGATCCCCTCCGGCCCCTGACTGCGCCTAGAAATTCTGTCCATAAATACAATGAACAGAACCGGTGACAAAGGGCAGCCCTGGCGGAGTCCAGGGAGCAGGTATGACTTACTGCCAGCAAAGAGAACACAGCTCCTGCTCTGGTCATACAGGGACCAACCGAACCCCATACCCGAAGGCGCAAGGACGCAACCCTCTCGTTCACCGGGGTGAACTCCAACACACGGCGGCTGAGCTGTGGGGCAATGAGTAGGCCCACACCTGCCTGCCGCCGCTCCCCGCGGGCAACGCCAGAGAAATGGAGAGTCCAGACCCCCTCAAGGAGTTGGGTTCCAGAGCCCAGCTCAACCTCCCGCACGAGCTCGGGCTCCTTTATCCCAGCGAGGTGACATTCCATGTCTGCAGAGCCAGTGTCCATGTCCGAAGATCTGGTCGTTGAGGCCCCCACCTTCAACTGCTGCCCAGATCTCCCTGCACCAGCCCCTTATGGATCCTCCTGTACGGGTGATGGGTCCACGCGAGGACGACCCCACGTCGCTCCTTCGGGCTGATCAATTAAATTAATTGATCTGTAACTAAATCTGTGACATGTCTCAGTGCAATGGCAAGGCTTCTTTTATTATTGGTGTGTGTAGATACAGCATGTTTTTATTTGCTGTCTTTATCTGTTTGTTGCCGTTGAGTTTTATTACATATTTTAAGCCTACATCAGCGCTGACCTATAACCCCAATGCACGTGACACATTTCGGTAAATGAGCAACCTGGAACAAATAACGCACCTGGAGCAGGGCGGCTAGAGAGCAGAAATAAAAGGGAGAACAGGAGACTGACAAGGGAGAGTGGGCCTGGAGGTGAGAGCACGCCGCTGCAGAGGAGCCACCATCATAAGTCGGATCACGAGCCGGAACGGAGCACCACAACGCCTGAGTAACGCAGAGGCGGAGTGAGAAACTCCGCCTTATGTGTAAGTGTTCCACTTGTTAGTGGTGCTCCAGCTCCATAGCCTGTTACGCCGAGGTATCTTCTTTGTCCAGGACACTGCTGTGGTGGTGCGGTGTGGCAACGGCACCGAGGGGACAGCGATAGGAAGAGGGCCGATCACAGGCAACCAAAGAAGGGCACCAAGACGATGAGTCCACGCAACAGCGGAGTGAGGAGCTCCGATTTGCCCCGTAAGTGACGGGAGATGGTGGTGCCCCCTCACACGGATAAACTGATGAAATAGCGTTCTGTTGTGCGTGGGTTTTGCTGCCGGTCTGTTTTTGTCTGCAGGGACCGCGGGACACGGCTCAATCGACCGGACGATCAGACACCCCCTACATCGCATCACGATCTGCCCCCTCATTTTAACCTGGCCCACCTGTTTTAACCCCTTTTAAACTGTTTTTTATTCCAGGATCCTTATTTTATTGTATTTTTATTTTTAATTCATTTTTTCAACCTTGTGTTAAATTATTTATACTTTTATTCTCTGCTTTCTTTATTTGTACTGCAATGGCTTTCTCCCCTTGATTTTAACAGTTTACAGACATTTTAACTGAATTCGGCTTTTAATTTATATTTTAATAACAACCAAACCACCTGACAAATATACCAGTTTTCAAACTTTATACACCACCTAATAAAAACATATGTACCAGCACAGAACTATTCAAGGTTTAAACTAGGGTTAATCCCAGTCTAAAATGGGTATACACACCATGTCAAAAAATGACAAAAAAAAGTGAATACAGCTGAAGAAGCTTTTGCGCTGAGAACCACTGCCTTGGATATCAAAATAAGATGAAACTAAGAACAAATTGTCAGGTGTTTTAGAATTGTGTGCTGTAACATCTTCTACCACCGCCAGTTCTTCTGTCCGTACCTGAGCTCCCTGTGAGAATGGAACATTACAAGTTTATTCAGATAATTAAATAACTATAATGAGACAACGTTAGTCAAGGATTTTACCATAAAGAGCTGTATTTCCGTTTTACTCCTCGAAGTGCAAACACCATTATGCCACATCCATATGACAGGGTATAGACTGGCATTAGAAGAAAAAATTACTCCATTAAAACATTAAATCAATATATTTTCAAAAACAGTTTGTTTGTTTTTTTACCGTGGTATACGTTAGAATGCAGAGTGGCTATGAAAAGTGCAAATATAAATCCCCAGTAAACATCTACAAAGAAATAACATGAATTTGAAAAATTTACGGGTTTTTTTATAATCTATAACAATGCTAGTAAAAACTACTGCCACAACAACTAGGCCTTTACTTCTTAGAGTGTACAGTACCTCGTTTATCATAGGGAGGGCCTTTGCAGTTTGCAGTATGGGCTGGCAAATCTTTAAACAGCATTGTAAGTTTAAAACAAATATTTGTAAAACAAATTGTTGTAGCATTTCATTTGTTTCTTACCAAAGCATAGGCCCACAATTTCAAAGATTATAGTGAAAATGACAGTAAGGACTAATGGGACCACAAGTGCTACAACACACACACACACAAAACCAAAAACATGTCAGAGCAGATGCATTTAACTATTGCTAGTATATATATGTGACTAAACATGTCATACTTACAACGATAGGGTCTGTAAAGAGCCATTCCACATCCAAGACCAAAAGTGATTGCAAAGAAATGAAAATATTTGTCTAAAGACCAAAAAGCATCTTTAAGTATTTTGAAAAGACTGCAAAATGTCTTGTTGGGGTCTTAGAAAACTCAAAACTCAAATTGTATAGGAACATTTTGGGACATGCTATTTTCTCTAGGCCATATAGACTTCTTTACAACCAACATTTATAATTGTATTGCATTAATGATTGACATTGACACTGGTGTTGCGTACATCCATATTGAACACTGAAAATAACAGTAAGATGACCTACACTGTTGATAAAAGGCAATGGCAATGTTTCTTCCATTTTCCTACAAAAGAAACATTATGAATCAATAAGAATGGCCCCATGGAGGACAAACAACACATAGTACAAAAACTAAGACACATAGAAAGAACTGTGAATGCTAAAGGGTAAAAGAGGATTCAGATAAAAGACTGAACAGAGGAACACATAAAGAAGGGGACAAGACAGACACTAAACTGTATCCTTAGCCTACCATTTATCAGGTTCAGCTGTAGTCCTGTGTCCCACTCCAGGTGCCTGTGAGACTTATTCATAATGGGGCAACTTCCTTAACCCGTCCAACCACTCTGTAAAATACACACCACACAAGGAAAGTCCCACACTGTTTCATTTTCACATTCACACACTGCACCCAATTGTGATTAACTGTTTGGTTTATGATGGTTTGTGTTATGATTGTGTAACAATAGCACAGGTTATACTGACACACTACATGACAAGTATGCAGTTCAGGAGACAAAAGTTAAGTCTTAAACAATTTAGTCATTATTAATATAGCAATACAGTAGTTTTAATTTTAAAAATAGATGCATATCTGTACAAATGCTACAATAGCTGTACAAATGTTTCAGTAAACAATTGTACTCATAGGCTCCATCTAACTTGTTTAATATGTGACAATATTGATATAATCATAGGCTACTTAATAACTACAGACAGTTTTTTTTTTAGTTTGTTGTAGTGTATTTTGTTATTTTAATTAGCCCATCTTGATTACAAAATGCTACAACAACCAAATACTATACAACCACTGGGTGTCACTAAACCTCAGAACTTCTGAGCCGCTCTTGCTTGTCTGGGCTGGATCCCGTTATAGCGGCGACTCTGCAGCTTGGCAAGATGTCCACGGACGATCACGAATATCCCGAAGCGGAGCTGGTGACTGAGGCCGGGCCGCAGTGGCTTCGCGCCGAGGTTGAGCGTCTTTCCCGGGAGCTCCGCGAAACCACCCACGAGAAGATCCTGTCTATCCGACAGGAACTAGACCAGCTCAAGGAGGTAACTCAAAATAAAACTATGCTAAAGTTATGGTCATGAAAAATCCTCAGTCCAATTAGCTCCTAAATAGTAAATTAGTGGTTGTAATATGTATAATAATCTTGTAGTAACATTTGTGGCGTATTAAATCAATACAGACTGAACCATAAAGCACACATATATTGATTTAGCCATACCCTGTGATGGCAAGTATGTAATAATTGTATTGTCATATTCACAAACTGTAGTAAATCAGCACTAAAGCCAAACTGACTCATTGTGCAAGTCATGGTGCAAGTCATTGTGTGAGCAGCTGCTTCCTATTTTATATTTATGTGATATTGGATATCTGGGATGGGTCATAGTACCGTGCAAAAGCAATTAGGACGTTTAGAAAGTATACCATATTATTTCTGATTTATTCAGAACATAATTTGTTGTATTTTACTGAGTCCACAACAAGAATTTCAAGGCTTTGTTTGTTTTTGGCACACCATAACATGTGCAGCTGTGGGCCATGTGTTTCCATAGTTGACCGGTTGGTGCAGTAAAGCACAAAACCGACAGATTCACTCTCAGACGCATAAGGTAAAAATGTTTTGACTCTTGAAAACATAAAATTGAAACAAATTATCTTAATTTAATCTAAAGGAGTATTGTATTTCCTGTCGTATGTCTCTGATACAGATGAGATTTTGTTTTATCCATGGGTGATGCAAAATGCAGTGCACTCCTTCAGGTTCTTTCCTTGCACTCTTACTTGGTCAGTGCTACATAATGCTTGTTGTCTAAATGGCTTCATGACTGCAAGATGAATGTGGGAATAAGTGCATTAGTGTTTTAACCTTAGGCCACTAAAAAGTCAAGTTCCTTTGTGTCTGTCATTTTATTACTGCTCTTGTGTTTAGGCCTTTGGGCAAGCTCACTCAACTCACAGGAAGGTGGCTGCAGACGGGGAGAGCTGTGAGGAGTCTCTGATCCTGGAGTCGGCCAGTAAAGAGGCTCTGTACCAACAGAAGGTCCTGGAGCTGCAGAATGACCTGCGGCAGACCAAAGCCTCACTCACCAACGCCCTGGCAGAAAATGATCGCCTCTCATCGATTGCTCTGGAGATGAGAGAGGTAATAAATGTTTCATGTTTCATTTTTGGTCAATTGTAACTGTACTGATACTTTCCAAACACTATTTTTGAACATCTCAAGTAAGTAAGTATGTGATAAGGCATTGTAAACGAATATTATGGGGTATGTTCTAGTTAATAATTGTACAGGGTTGTGTGGAAAGGATATCTTTGTATCTGCTGTAAAGAACAGAATAATTTTTGTGTTTAATTTAACATAGATAGACTGATTGACACGGTGAAGAGGGACGCTCCAGTATGAGGAAGAGGATGTGCTTTAGCAAGCTTAGAAGGAAACATCAAAGGAAGATGGGACAAAAAGATGTATATTTTTTCTAAGTCAGGGGACCCTAAAATGGATGCAGGCAGTTCAAACATCAGTCTATAGTTGGGAGACAAAACCAGCCTGCCTTCACAAGCAAACAACATGTAGAGACAACTTAATTAGTGTGGTTGTCGAAAGGTTTATGACATTTACCTTATTATATATATAAAAGGTCATATTAACAGTTAATATACAGTTATATGAAACTGAAACATGACTAGTTACTGTCTTACCCCAGGAACTGAAGAGCATAAAGGCAGAATATGAACAGTGTCGAAACCAGTACGAGGTGGAGCGTGCACGACTGGAGGGAATGGTCCAAGAGCTGAGGGCCAATCTGGCCTCTCTGGAAAAGATCAGCCAGGCAGATAAAGCCCTGGTTGCCCGCCTGGAAAAGGAGTTGCATGTGGCCACTGAGGCTGCAGGGGAGTCCCTGGGAAGCCTCAACATCGCCCAGGATGAGCTCACAGCATCTCACCAGAGACTGGCCAATCTGGAGCTGAGTTCAGTGGCAGACAAAGACAAAGAGGCTTGCATGGAAGAAATCCTTAAACTCAAATCTCTGTTGAGCACCAAACGAGAACAGATTGCAGTCCTAAAGGCTAACAAACAGGTTTGCATCATTACATAAACTATTTATATTTTATTCACTACAGCCATGAGGCCTTTATCTAATTATATTATAAAAATGGTAACAATTTTTCTTGGTTTTAGACAGATGAGGATGCTCTGGCAAAACTAAAGAGGAAGTACGAGAGTGAAAAGGCAATGGTGACTGAGACCATGATGAAGCTTCACATTGAACTGAAGGCTATGAAAAAAGATGCTGCCACATTGTCCTCCCTGCGAGACATGTTTGTCACAAGGTACACTAGTGTACCAAAAATAGTATGGCATATTAAAAACAAAATATGGCATGAATTGAACATTAAATAATATAACAAATGATACTGTGTAGGCAGACGTATGCTATTCTTTGTAAGTAATTTACCAGACATCCTATCCTCCCATGTGGAAAATGCTGGTTAGGGAATATAACATGTCACTTCTGCACTGTTGTGGGGAAAAATGGCTCCACCTGCTGGTTGTTAATATACAACTATATCTTATTCTCATTTTCTACAATGTGTCTTCTAGCTGTGATGAGTATGTTACTCAACTGGATGATATGCAGAGACAACTTGCTGCAGCTGAAGAAGAGAAGAAGACCCTGAATTCACTTTTGCGAATGGCCATTCAGCAGAAATTGGCTTTAACACAGCGACTCGAAGAGTTTGACCACGAACAGGCACGTCGCAACAGCGCTACAGCAGCAGCAGACAAGGGTAAAAAGGGAAAAGGACCCAGCCACAAGTAAAGTAGGTAAGAATAAGCTATTTCTCTGTCATATAAAGTCCATAGACTGTATATATAAATGGATATGGCTAACCTGCTAGCTGCTGCATTTCAAGTAGGAAGTGAGCATGGGCGTTCTTCCAGCGCCATCGACTCTGGCTCCAATTCACTTTGTATTGAAAAAATGTTGGATATCTGTGTAACTGCTGCTGTCAGGCTCCTCATTTTGGTCTTAAAATGTTTGTATTAAGCTGTTCTGTATGATCCTGGTGTTTTTATTTTGCTCCATATTTGTAATATGGAAATTGGCTCCAAATTTGCCCCATAACTGCTAGCTTCGGTGAGCTTCATTGACTGGAGCCAAACACTATGGATAATGTCACACTCCCTTAGTCCACTTCTTTATACAGTCTATTGTAAAGTCCTAAACTCATGTAAAGTCCTAAACATTTTACATTTCTATTTTTTTTACAGTATGTCTTCCCAAGATCAGAGGCCAGTTTCCTGTGCACCTGGTCCTTTTGTTTTCTTACAGTATTCGTCAAGTCACTTTCTAAAGTGCCAAAGTGGTTTGCCTTCCAGCTCTCAGTCCTTCCACATATGACAGAGATAGAGTGAATGAGTGAACTTCTTATTGCTTAAACGCAGCACTTTTCTTTTTAACTTTTCTTCTGAACTAATAATGCCACTTTTGAGTATTACTTCGTTTTGACTTTTTATGCCATATATATCATGACATTCTTGAGAATATAACATATTTATTTTGTTAACTAATCAGGTTATTCTGTGGAATACCTTTAAGACATTTCAGATGATTCTGAAACACAAAATGACTACAAGCTCTTCTGCCTTAACTGTTTTCCTTAAAGCCTTGTGACAGGTTTCCTTATCACTGCCTGAAAAAGATTTTATGAAGCAATTGTGATAAATCTCTAAAAAATTATCTATTTATAGCCTTTAATTAAGTTTTAAAACAGAAATGTTCACATTTGTTTTGTATAAATTGTTTTAATGTTATAGATGGCAGAGCTGTTACATATCAACTTGTTATAGTTAAGGAAAACATTATTTAAAGATGTTTATGTTACAAGTGTAAAACAGTATTTCTAATTGTCCATGAAGGAGAGATGTTATGTTTTACTTTTTATAATTTTCTAACATTTTGCCAATACTCTTGCAGTGCCCAGTTTGATGAAAATGCACAATGACACATAATAATAATGCTATGCTATAATTGTTACACTAGTTTCAAATGCCCCCCAACATTTGAGTCATTTACATTTGTATGTTTTACTACAACTGCAGCTGTATTTATTTCAGTGCCCCTTTTACACAAGGTTTGAGCTGAGTGACCTCATGGTAAACCACTTGAAAAATTCATGTATGTATGTGGCTTCTGTGGTAATAGCCTACATATGTGTCATATGTATAAAACTATATACTGTGATTAAAGCATGACTTCAAACAGTTCATACATTTAAGATAAGATAGATAAGATAAGATAAGATAATCCAATCCTTTATTTGTCCCACAATGGGGAAATTGCAGCGTCACAACGCAAGTTACAGAAAATTTAAGCAGGTTAAGTGAGTGTTTTCAGCAAATCTTACACGACATTATTAATTATTCTATAAAAGCATAAGCATTAAACAAAAGTCGAGTAGTTTTAAATTTAGAGGCGAAGTTTCTACTTACTTTTGTTTCCGGAAGAGCTGGGACGTTGAACACGTGACGTACACCTTAACATTTTGCGTCATGACGTAAGAGGGAGTGTCCAAACAAAGGGCAGAAAAAGGGGACTCAACAATGAGAGGTTTGTGTCTTTTAGTAAAAATCGAGTGTTTTTGACAGGGTTTAACTATATTTTGGTTTTCACTTTGTTCGTAGACCGCGCTTATTCCATTACACTAACGCAAGTCATTAGAGTAGCGAGCTGAAATGTTGCTCCGCTTTGCTACAACAAGTGAATTGTTTTTCAGAAGTTTTGGAAAGTTTGACAGAATCGTCTTTTCAAATGACGATCAGTACTATCCTAAGATTTTACAACGTCTGAATGCTCTTTTACTTGAAATTCAACCACTTTTAGGCTATTTAAGTTTTATTGTTTCGAAATATGCATGCAGCATGGTGTAGGCTACTTCAAGTGGGGAATACATTGCAAGATTGAATACCAAACAAGTTCTGACTCAAACTGACTGACTTTGATGATGCCATGTTTATAATGATGTATATAATGTGAGCGGGCACAGAGAAAAATAAATTATGTAACGTAATAAAGTATTAGTCACCATAAACTAGTTTATAGTCTTATTTGAAATGTAATCAAATATCTCCCCAGCAGATAGTTTTCAAGACCAGCTTGCAGAGGACAGTACCTTCCTCAAAGCTGACCACAGACTGGACACAGAGCTAGTGGATAAACTCATACTTCAACTTAACCGGATTTATCCCCAAATACTCACAGATAAAGAGGCCTCCAGAATGAGTATGCTTTACTTATTACTGCACTAAGCCAAAAAATCTATCAGAATTGTAAATAAGAAATATGTCGGAAAGTCTTCCTTTTATATAGTTATTTTATTTTGTAATGTGTGTAGTTGACGTTAGTAGTGATGTCACTTCCCGTTTGTATTTTTTCTTTAACTTTCTCTACGGCACTGGTTGTTTTCCCTGTGTAGTGTTCTCCGTGTGCGTTCATGTCTAACAACCACACACACACACACACATACACACTCATCCATAATCTCGCCACACGCCCATAACCATGCCTTGCCAGTTCCACATGACCCTGTAACTACAATATCTGCAATAAAGTTCATTGGTGTACCAGCCCTCTCCGTGCCCACTCTCTGACCGGAGCCCCTCTCACAGATCTCCGTCAGATCAGCAAACACCAGAGTGTCCCACTCTATCACATGGTCCTTCGAGCCGGATCGGATAGAGATTTGCAGAGAACATGGAGTCACAACAACTGCCTACAGACCCAGCAGTGTGTCCTAGACCCCAGAGGGGAGAGACAGCTACCTCCACACCTGGATGACTTTGAAGTTGAATATCATCTTACAGTTACAGACCAATCTATCCAGCCTGCACCTGTTCCTACAATTGAGGATGGAGCAGCAGCCCCAGAGCTCACCGTGCTGAGACCACCTTCGTCACCATTGCCTGCGAGAATACAGTCACGCCGAGGCTCAGTAGCTTCTTACCGCAGTAGACCCGGATCTCAAGCCAGTGTTCGTTCACTAACCCAGAGATCCGTTACCGAGACGCTATCAGAGCTGCAGAACGCCATGTTGGAGGAGAAAGTGAAGCGCATGGAGCTAGCAGAGGCACAGAGGCAAGTCATGGAGCAGACACTAGTGGATGAGCAGTGCCTTTTACTGGACCAGCAAACACGAGAGGCCCTGCATGAGAAAGAAGAGCTTCTCAGAGAGCAAGAGCGACAGAGACGTCGACTAGAGGAGAAAGCCGAGATTGCATACAAGACGAAAGAGGCTATTACCAGACAGCAAATACTGCAGCGCAGGCTGAAAGAGAAAGAGATGGAAGTTGAGAAAGCTGCTCTTATCACTTCCTTCCTGAAAGAAGAAGAAGAGATAAAGAGTCCACCCCACTCTAGGCCTCTCATTGTAAGTGAGTACAACCTTATCCGCAACCCAGCCATTACCACCACACTCACAGAGTTCCCCTGGTCCACTCCACCCTACTCCCTTCACCCAAGCTCCACTTCCAGTCTTTAATACAGTCAATCCTCCTGTCTCTACTAGTCCCCCTCCACCTCAGCCAATGCCACAGGCTATGAACACGTTGCCTTATCCTTATCCTACCCTACCATCTATCCCACCCCAGATGACAGTGCCACCTCCAAACCTCAGAGCAGCACCTGGCACAGACTTGCTGGAATTATTAGTCGCCACATCCTATGGGCTTCCTTGGCCAGCCTTACCCCACTTCACTTCTGGGAAAGAATCAGATTTTGCCCTACTCAAGATGGCTCTTGACAATTTGCTCAATGCACATGCCCATCTCACCGAACAGTTCAAATATCAAGTCCTCCTTGATCATTTGAAGCTGCCCAGTGCCTACAAACTAGCCCAAGCTTATATGCACGACCCTCTGCCGTACACGTCTGCTCTCCGGGCACTTCAAGATAAATATGGACAGCCACGCCAGCTTGTGCAGAGTGAACTAGGTGCCATCTTGAACTCACCACCCATCCGTGCTGGAGATCCAGAAGCCTTTGACAACTTTGCCCTGTCAGTACAGGCTTTAGTGGGCATGCTTCGGTCTCTAGAGGGAGAAAATGGCTATGAGCTGCGATGCGGCTCTCATGTCGACAGGCTGCTCAGCAAGCTACCTGCTAACTATAGAGATGGCTTCGTAGAGTACACCATTAACCACGGCATCCTCGCAACAGGCACAGATAAGACCTACACTCTGCCCGATCTGTCCACCTGGCTTCAGTTAAAGTCACAGGCTAAGCGCATCTCCTCCAGAACAGCTCTCATGTTCCAGGATCCGCCAAAGCCGGTGAAGAGCCAGAAGAAACCCCAGGGCCATCCATTCAATGTGTATTACAATACAGAGAATCAAACCAGAGTGACTCTTCCAGCTCCACCCCGCAGTAAGTCTCCCAAAGCCAGACCTACTGTCAAGCCTTACTGCCCATACTGCAATACCAGAGAGCATTACCTCTTATGTCCCAAGTTTAAATCACTCTCCACCGCAGAAGTTGCTGCTTGGATTAAAGACCAAGGCTGTTGGAGATGTGGTAGGAATCACACACCTGAGACATGCACTCTGAAGAAGTTATGCAACACCTGCAAACAGTTACACCTCACCATACTCCATGAAGTGAGTCAACCAGAACCCAAGAAGGTGCTAATGGTCAGTGCAGCTCCAGACACTGTCTACGTTGACCGCCCTAGTCGTCCACAAAGAGTCATGCTCAAGCTAGTGAAGATACGCCTCTGCAATGCAGAGCATTCTCTTGAAGGTTTCGCCATTCTCGACGACGGATCCGAGAGAACCCTTATCCTTCCTTCTGCGGTCAGACACCTTCACTTAACCACAGAGCCAGAGAGCCTTCCTCTACGCACTGTTCGCCATGAGGTGATCCACCTGCAGGGAGCTGCTGTCTCCTTCGATATCTCCTCAGCTCATTCTCCCAAGTCAAGGTATACCATCCATCATGCCTTCACTGCTGATGAGCTGAGCCTGTCTGAGCACAGGTACCCTGTCAAGTCACTCCAGCGCAAGTATTCCCACCTGCAGAAACTTCCACTGCCACTAGTTGATAAGGTCCAACCAATACTACTCATTGGTTCTGATTTCCCACATCTTCTCATTCCCAAGCAACCAGTTCGAGCAGGTCCTCCTGGGAGTCCCTTAGCCGTGTGCACTGCTCTAGGGTGGGCGCTCCAAGGCCCAGCCAACCTGAGCCATCAGCTTGCCGACCTCCCACACTGCTACTTCACTATGTCTCCCACCTCCGAACTGCAGCGACACGTTGAAAGTCTCTGGCAAGTAGACGTTCTGCCCTTTGCTGACACTAAGACAGCCACACGCTCTAAAGAAGACCAGCAGGCCCTGGAACTGTTAGAGCAATGCACTGTTAAAGTGGAAGTGGATGGGGTAACAAGATACGCCACACCACTGCTCAGACGCAAAGCAAGCCCCAGTCTTTGGGTGCCAAAGAACACTCTGCTCCCACAACTGCGGAGCACAGAGCGCCGCCTGGCTAAAGATCCTGCTCTGGCGGACTCCTACTGTCAAGAAATACAGAAACCAGAAGAGTCCGGCTATGCCATTTCCCTGCCTGCTGACACAGTAGACAGCTCCACTGAGTCCTGGTATCTGCCCCACCATGCTGTCCACCACAATGGCAAGGCTAGGATTGTCTACAACTGTTCCTACCAGCATAACAGCCAAAGCCTGAACAGCCAGCTCCTCCCCGGTCCAACCTTAGGCCCTTCCCTGCTTGGTGTTCAGAGAACACAGTGTGGCTATAAGTGGTGATATTAAAGGGATGTTTCACCAAGTACGCCTGTTGCCGGACGACAAGCCCCTTCTCCATTTCCTCTGGAGAGGCATGCAGAGGGAGGAAGAGCCAACAGTGTATGAGTGGCAGGTTCTACCGTTCGGCACGACATGCAGTCCCTGCTGTGCCACGTACGCCCTCCAAAGGCATGTGAAGGACAACAGCAAAGATCATGGGGACATCCTACATCTGGTGGAGACTGCCTTCTATGTTGACAACTGTTTGACCAGCTTTGCCACTGCTGACAAAGCCAAGACCATCATCGACTGCATGCGCATGCTGCTCTCAATTGGTGGCTTTGACATAAGGCAGTGGGCCAGCAATGTTCCCTCAGTTGTGGAACATCTTCCAGTGGAAGCTAAAGCTGCCAGCACTGAACTGTGGCTCTCTCAGCACAGACAAGACCCAGAAGAGCCAGCCTTGGGCCTCTGCTGGAACTGCCACACAGATCACCTTGGTTATCGCCACCGTCCAGTTGAGTGTTCACAGCCAACTCTGAGGAATGTCTACAGGGTTATGGCAACACAGTATGACCCACTAGGTTATCTTATCCCATTCACCACTCGGGCTAAGATTATCATTCAAGACCTGTGGAAAGTGGGAGTTGGCTGGGATGACCCTATCCAACCAGAAGCTCTGCTGGACCTTTGGTTACAATGGGAGAGTGAACTGGTCCATCTCTCACAAGTGGAGATCCCCAGATGTTATGCTCCACCAGCCGCTAACTCGGACACACCGAGACGAGAAGCACACGTTTTCTGTGACGCCTCTGAAAGAGCCTATGGTGCTGTTGAGTACCTCTGCACCCAAGATCAACACGGCGATGTCCATGTGGCATTTGTGATGGCTCAGTCACGAGTCAGCCCCCGCAAACAGCTGGCCATGCCACGCCTATAACTGTGTGCAGCTCTTGCTGGAGCACAGCTAGCCAAGATTACCATGACAGAACTGTCCCTCTCTCCCCAGCAGATCACACTTTGGACTGACTCGACCACAGTTCTGACATGGCTCAAATCAGACTCCTGCCGGTACAAGGTCTTTGTGGGCACCAGAATTGCGGAAATTCAAGAGCTTACTGAAGGCTGCAACTAGCGATATGTCGGCACAACTGACAACCTTGCTGATGACCTGACCCGCGGTAGAACACTGCATGAGCTCAGCAAGCCCAACCGATGGAGCCAAGGCCCTAATTTTCTACGGCAACATCCAGACTCCTGGCCAGTGCTTCACGTAGGAGAAGCACAACAAGAAGAGGAAGAACTGAGGAAACCAGTGTTCTGTGGAAATACCGCCCACGCCCATCCCTGACAACTGGGACAGTCTCATCAAAGCCACTCATGAGAGCCTTCACGGGGCGGCCTCCGACAACAGCAGTCCTACGATGACAGCAGCTGACGTTCTGGCAGCAGAACTACACCTTTTCCAACAGTCCCAAAGAGACAGTTTCCCAGAGGAGGTGGACACTCTTGTCGCTAGTAAGCCGATCTCTAGACAGAGTCGCTTGGTCATGCTTGCTCCAGAGTATGATGCAGCTGTTGGTCTGGTGAGAGTGGGAGGCAGACTCCGCAGAGCAGAAGACCTTGACCCAGACTCTATGCACCCTATCATCCTTGATCCTAAGCACTATGTCACCAAGTTGCTCATAAAGAAGTACGATAGCGACCTTCTACATCCCGGTCCTGACCGAGTCTTCGCTGAGCTCAGGAGAAGATACTGGATCCTGCGAGGACGAGAGTCCATCAAACGCCATCAGCACAGCTGTGTTGAATGTCAGAAGTGGCGTGCTTCTCCAGTGGTCCCACAGATGGCAGATCTGCCCCCTGCTAGACTCCGTCTGTACAAGCCCCCTTTCTGGTCCACTGGAGTCGACTGCTTTGGCCCGTACAATGTCAAGGTGGGCCGACGCACAGAGAAGAGGTGGGGGCTGATTTTTAAGTGCATGACGACGAGCTGTGTGCACCTAGACCTTCTTGAAAGCATAGACACTGATGCTTTCCTGATGGCCCTCCGCCGTTTCATCGCCTGCCGTGGCAAGCCGTTCGAGATACTGGCTGACAGGGGTACCAACTTCAGAGGCGGAGCTGCTGAGCTGCAGGCCAGCTTCGCCGCTCTGGAAACACCTCTCCAAGAACAGCTGGCAAGACAGAAGATTGAGTTCCGCTTCAACCCTCCTGGTACTCCCCATTTCGGAGGAACATAGGAAAGGGATGTGAAGTCCATCAAGGCAGTTCTCCAAGTGGTACTCCAAGACCAGACTGTGGCTGAACCTGTGCTGCAGACTGTGTTAATTGAAGTGGAAGGACTACTTAATGCCAAGCCATTTTCCTACAAAAGAAACATTATGAATCAATAAGAATGGCCCCATGGAGGACAAACAACACATAGTACAAAAACTAAGACACATAGAAAGAACTGTGAATGCTAAAGGGTAAAAGAGGATTCAGATAAAAGACTGAACAGAGGAACACATAAAGAAGGGGACAAGACAGACACTAAACTGTATCCTTAGCCTACCATTTATCAGGTTCAGCTGTAGTCCTGCGTCCCACTCCAGGTGCCTGTGAGACTTATTCATAATGGGGCAACTTCCTTAACCCGTCCAACCACTCTGTAAAATACACACCACACAAGGAAAGTCCCACACTGTTTCATTTTCACATTCACACACTGCACCCAATTGTGATTAACTGTTTGGTTTATGATGGTTTGTGTTATGATTGTGTAACAATAGCACAGGTTATACTGACACACTACATGACAAGTATGCAGTTCAGGAGACAAAAGTTAAGTCTTAAACAATTTAGTCATTATTAATATAGCAATACAGTAGTTTTAATTTTAAAAATAGATGCATATCTGTACAAATGCTACAATAGCTGTACAAATGTTTCAGTAAACAATTGTACTCATAGGCTCCATCTAACTTGTTTAATATGTGACAATATTGATATAATCATAGGCTACTTAATAACTACAGACAGTTTTTTTTTAGTTTGTTGTAGTGTATTTTGTTATTTTAATTAGCCCATCTTGATTACAAAATGCTACAACAACCAAATACTATACAACCATTGGGTGTCACTAAACCTCAGAACTTCTGAGCCGCTCTTGCTTGTCTGGGCTGGATCCCGTTATAGCGGCGACTCTGCAGCTTGGCAAGATGTCCACGGACGATCACGAATATCCCGAAGCGGAGCTGGTGACTGAGGCCGGGCCGCAGTGGCTTCGCGCCGAGGTTGAGCGTCTTTCCCGGGAGCTCCGCGAAGCCACCCACGAGAAGATCCTGGCTGCGGAGTACGGTCTGGCAGTGCTGGAGGAGAAACAACTGCTCCAGCAACGATGTGAGGAGCTGGATGCAGAGTACGAGTCTGTCCGACAGGAACTAGACCAGCTCAAGGAGGTAACTCAAAATAAAACTATGCTAAAGTTATGGTCATGAAAAATCCTCAGTCCAATTAGCTCCTAAATAGTAAATTAGTTCTTGTGGTTGTAATATGTATAATAATCTTGTAGTAACATTTGTGGCGTATTAAATCAATACAGACTGAACCATAAAGCATACATATATTGATTTAGCCATACCCTGTGATGGCAAGTATGTAATGATTGTATTGTCATATTCACAAACTGTAGTAAATCAGCACTAAAGCCAAACTGACTCATTGTGCAAGTCATGGTGCAAGTCATTGTGTGAGCAGCTGCTTCCTATTTTATATTTATGTGATATTGGATATCTGGGATGGGTCATAGTACTGTGCAAAAGCAATTAGGACGTTTAGAAAGTATACCACATTATTTCTGATTTATTCAGAACATAATTTGTTGTATTTTACTGAGTCCACAACAAGAATTTCAAGGCTTTGTTTGTTTTTGGCACACCATAACATGTGCCCGCTGTGGGCCATGTGTTTCCATAGTTGACCGGTTGGTGCAGTAAAGCACAAAACCGACAGATTCACTCTCAGACGCATAAGGTAAAAATGTTTTGACTCTTGAAAACATAAAATTGAAACAAATTATCTTAATTTAATCTAAAGGAGTATTGTATTTCCTGTCGTATGTCTCTGATACAGATGAGATTTTGTTTTATCCATGGGTGATGCAAAATGCAGTGCACTCCTTCAGGTTCTTTCCTTGCACTCTTACTTGGTCAGTGCTACATAATGCTTGTTGTCTAAATGGCTTCATGACTGCAAGATGAATGTGGGAATAAGTGCATTAGTGTTTTAACCTTAGGCCACTAAAAAGTCAAGTTCCTTTGTGTCTGTCATTTTATTACTGCTCTTGTGTTTAGGCCTTTGGGCAAGCTCACTCAACTCACAGGAAGGTGGCTGCAGACGGGGAGAGCTGTGAGGAGTCTCTGATCCTGGAGTCGGCCAGTAAAGAGGCTCTGTACCAACAGAAGGTCCTGGAGCTGCAGAATGACCTGCAGCAGACCAAAGCCTCACTCACCAACGCCCTGGCAGAAAATGATCGCCTCTCATCGATTGCTCTGGAGATGAGAGAGGTAATAAATGTTTCATGTTTCATTTTTGGTCAATTGTAACTGTACTGATACTTTCCAAACACTATTTTTGAACATCTCAAGTAAGTAAGTATGTGATAAGGCATTGTAAACGAATATTATGGGGTATGTTCTAGTTAATAATTGTACAGGGTTGTGTGGAAAGGATATCTTTGTATCTGCTGTAAAGAACAGAATAATTTTTATTTATTTAACATAGACAGACTGATTGACACGGTGAAGAGGGACGCTCCAGTATGAGGAAGAGGATGTGCTTTAGCAAGCTTAGAAGGAAACATCAAAGGAAGATGGGACAAAGTCAGGGGACCCTAAAATGGATGCAGGCAGTTCAAACATCAGTCTATAGTTGGGAGACAAAACCAGCCTGCCTTCACAAGCAAACAACATGTAGAGACAACTTAATTAGTGTGGTTGTCGAAAGGTTTATGACATTTACCTTATTATATATATAAAAGGTCATATTAACAGTTAATATACAGTTATATGAAACTGAAACATGACTAGTTACTGTCTTACCCCAGGAACTGAAGAGCATAAAGGCAGAATATGAGCAGTGTCGAAACCAGTATGAGGTGGAGCGTGCACGACTGGAGGGAATGGTCCAAGAGCTGAGGGCCAATCTGGCCTCTCTGGAAAAGATCAGCCAGGCAGATAAAGCCCTGGTTGCCCGCCTGGAAAAGGAGTTGCATGTGGCCACTGAGGCTGCAGGGGAGTCTCTGGGAAGCCTCAACATCGCCCAGGATGAGCTCACAGAATCTCGCCAGAGACTGGCCAATCTGGAGCTGAGTTCAGTGGCAGACAAAGACAAAGAGGCTTGCATGGAAGAAATCCTTAAACTCAAATCTCTGTTGAGCACCAAACAAGAACAGATTGCAGTCCTAAAGGCTAACAAACAGGTTTGCATCATTACATAAACTATTTATATTTTATTCACTACAGCCATGAGGCCTTTATCTAATTATATTATAAAAATGGTAACAATTTTTCTTGGTTTTAGACAGATGAGGATGCTCTGGCAAAACTAAAGAGGAAGTACGAGAGTGAAAAGGCATTGGTGACTGAGACCATGATGAAGCTTTGGAATGAACTGAAGGCTCTTAAAGAAGATGCTGCCACATTCTCCTCCCTGCGAGACATGTTTGCCACAAGGTACACTAGTACACCAAAAATAGTATGGCATATTAAAAACAAAATATGGCATGAATTGAACATTAAATAATATAATAGATGATACTGTGTAGGTAGACGTATGCTATTCTTTGTAAGTAATTTACCAGACATCCTATCCTCCCATGTGGAAAATGCTGGTTAGGGAATATAACATGTCACTTCTGCACTGTTGTGGGGAAAAATGGCTCCACCTGCTGGTTGTTAATATACAACTATATCTTATTCTCATTTTCTACAATGTGTCTTCTAGGTGTGATGAGTATGTTACTCAACTGGATGATATGCAGAGACAACTTGCTGCAGCTGAAGATGAGAAGAAGACCCTGAATTCACTTTTGCGAATGGCCATTCAGCAGAAAATAGCCTTAACAAAGCAACTCGAAGAGTTTGACCACGAACAGGCACGTCGCAACAGCGCTACAGCAGCAGCAGCTAAGGGTAAAAAGGGAAAAGGACCCAGCCACAAGTAAAGAAGGTAAGAATAAGCTATTTCTCTGTCATATAAAGTCCATAGACTGTATATATAAATGGACATGGCTAACCTGCTAGCTGCTGCATTTCAAGTAGGAAGTGAGCATGGGCGTTCTTCCAGCTCCATCGACTCTGGCTCCAATTCACTTTGTATTGAAAAAATTTTGGATATCTGTGTAACTGCTGCTGTCAGGCTCCTCATTTTGGTCTTAAAATGTTTGTATTAACCTGTTCTGTATGATCCTGGTGTTTTTATTTTGCTCCATATTTGTAATATGGAAATTGGCTCCAAATTTGCCCCATAACTGCTAGCTTCGGTGAGCTTCATTGACTGGAGCCAAACACTATGGATAATGTCACACTCCCTTAGTCCACTTCTTTATACAGTCTATTGTAAAGTCCTAAACTCATGTAAAGTCCTAAACATTTTACATTTCTATTTTTTTTTACAGTATGTCTTCCCAAGATCAGAGGCCAGTTTCCTGTGCACCTGGTCCTTTTGTTTTCTTACAGTATTCGTCAAGTCACTTTCTAAAGTGCCAAAGTGGTTTGCCTTCCAGCTCTCAGTCCTTCCACATATGACAGAGATAGAGTGAATGAGTGAACTTCTTATTGCTTAAACGCAGCACTTTTCTTTTTAACTTTTCTTCTGAACTAATAATGCCACTTTTGAGTATTACTTCGTTTTGACTTTTTATGCCATATATATCATGACATTCTTGAGAATATAACATATTTATTTTGTTAACTAATCAGGTTATTCTGTGGAATACCTTTAAGACATTTCAGATGATTCTGAAACACAAAATGACTACAAGCTCTTCTGCCTTAACTGTTTTCCTTAAAGCCTTGTGACAGGTTTCCTTATCACTGCCTGAAAAAGATTTTATGAAGCAATTGTGATAAATCTCTAAAAAATTATCTATTTATAGCCTTTAATTAAGTTTTAAAACAGAAATGTTCACATTTGTTTTGTATAAATTGTTTTAATGTTATAGATGGCAGAGCTGTTACATATCAACTTGTTATAGTTAAGGAAAACATTATTTAAAGATGTTTATGTTACAAGTGTAAAACAGTATTTCTAATTGTCCATGAAGGAGAGATGTTATGTTTTACTTTTTATAATTTTCTAACATTTTGCCAATACTCTTGCAGTGCCCAGTTTGATGAAAATGCACAATGACACATAATAATAATGCTATGCTATAATTGTTACACTAGTTTCAAATGCCCCCCAACATTTGAGTCATTTACATTTGTATGTTTTACTACAACTGCAGCTGTATTTATTTCAGTGCCCCTTTTACACAAGGTTTGAGCTGAGTGACCTCATGGTAAACCACTTGAAAAATTCATGTATGTATGTGGCTTCTGTGGTAATAGCCTACATATGTGTCATATGTATAAAACTATATACTGTGATTAAAGCATGACTTCAAACAGTTCATACATTTAAGATAAGATAGATAAGATAAGATAAGATAATCCAATCCTTTATTTGTCCCACAATGGGGAAATTGCAGCGTCACAACGCAAGTTACAGAAAATTTAAGCAGGTTAAGTGAGTGTTTTCAGCAAATCTTACACATTATTAATTATTCTATAAAAGCATGAGCATTAAACAAAAGTCGAGTAGTTTTAAATTTAGAGGCGAAGTTTCTACTTACTTTTGTTTACGGAAGAGCTGGGACGTTGAACACGTGACGTACACCTTAACATTTTGCGTCATGACGTAAGAGGGAGTGTCCAAACAAAGGGCAGAAAAAGGGGACTCAACAATGAGAGGTTCGTGTCTTTTAGTAAAAATCGAGTGTTTTTGACAGGGTTTAACTATATTTTGGTTTTCACTTTGTTCGTAGACCGCGCTTATTCCATTACACTAACGCAAGTCATTAGAGTAACGAGCTGAAATGTTGCTCCGCTTTGCTACAACAAGTGAATTGTTTTTCAGAAGTTTTGGAAAGTTTGACAGAATCGTCTTTTCAAATGACGATCAGTACTATCCTAAGATTTTACAACGTCTGAATGCTCTTTTACTTGAAATTCAACCACTTTTAGGCTAAGTTTTATTGTTTCGAAATATGCATGCAGCATGGTGTAGGCTACTTCAAGTGGGGAATACATTGCAAGATTGAATACCAAACAAGTTCTGACTCAAACTGACTGACTTTGATGATGCCATGTTTATAATGATGTATATAATGTGAGCGGGCACAGAGAAAAATAAATTATGTAACGTAATAAAGTATTAGTCACCATAAACTAGTTTGACATCTGTTTTTATAGTCTTATTTGAAATGTAATCAAATATCTCCCCAGCAGATAGTTTTCAAGACCAGCTTGCAGAGGACAGTACCTTCCTCAAAGCTGACCACAGACTGGACACAGAGCTAGTGGATAAACTCATACTTCAACTTAACCGGATTTATCCCCAAATACTCACAGATAAAGAGGCCTCCAGAATGAGTATGCTTTACTTATTACTGCACTAAGCCAAAAAATCTATCAGAATTGTAAATAAGAAATATGTCGGAAAGTCTTCCTTTTATATAGTTATTTTATTTTGTAATGTGTGTAGTTGACGTTAGTAGTGATGTCACTTCCCGTTTGTATTTTTTCTTTAACTTTCTCTACGGCACTGGTTGTTTTCCCTGTGTAGTGTTCTCCGTGTGCGTTCATGTCTAACAACCACACACACACACACACATACACACTCATCCATAATCTCGCCACACGCCCATAACCATGCCTTGCCAGTTCCACATGACCCTGTAACTACAATATCTGCAATAAAGTTCATTGGTGTACCAGCCCTCTCCGTGCCCACTCTCTGACCGGAGCCCCTCTCACAGATCTCCGTCAGATCAGCAAACACCAGAGTGTCCCACTCTATCACATGGTCCTTCGAGCCGGATCGGATAGAGATTTGCAGAGAACATGGAGTCACAACAACTGCCTACAGACCCAGCAGTGTGTCCTAGACCCCAGAGGGGAGAGACAGCTACCTCCACACCTGGATGACTTTGAAGTTGAATATCATCTTACAGTTACAGACCAATCTATCCAGCCTGCACCTGTTCCTACAATTGAGGATGGAGCAGCAGCCCCAGAGCTCACCGTGCTGAGACCACCTTCGTCACCATTGCCTGCGAGAATACAGTCACGCCGAGGCTCAGTAGCTTCTTACCGCAGTAGACCCGGATCTCAAGCCAGTGTTCGTTCACTAACCCAGAGATCCGTTACCGAGACGCTATCAGAGCTGCAGAACGCCATGTTGGAGGAGAAAGTGAAGCGCATGGAGCTAGCAGAGGCACAGAGGCAAGTCATGGAGCAGACACTAGTGGATGAGCAGTGCCTTTTACTGGACCAGCAAACACGAGAGGCCCTGCATGAGAAAGAAGAGCTTCTCAGAGAGCAAGAGCGACAGAGACGTCGACTAGAGGAGAAAGCCGAGATTGCATACAAGACGAAAGAGGCTATTACCAGACAGCAAATACTGCAGCGCAGGCTGAAAGAGAAAGAGATGGAAGTTGAGAAAGCTGCTCTTATCACTTCCTTCCTGAAAGAAGAAGAAGAGATAAAGAGTCCACCCCACTCTAGGCCTCTCATTGTAAGTGAGTACAACCTTATCCGCAACCCAGCCATTACCACCACACTCACAGAGTTCCCCTGGTCCACTCCACCCTACTCCCTTCACCCAAGCTCCACTTCCAGTCTTTAATACAGTCAATCCTCCTGTCTCTACTAGTCCCCCTCCACCTCAGCCAATGCCACAGGCTATGAACACGTTGCCTTATCCTTATCCTACCCTACCATCTATCCCACCCCAGATGACAGTGCCACCTCCAAACCTCAGAGCAGCACCTGGCACAGACTTGCTGGAATTATTAGTCGCCACATCCTATGGGCTTCCTTGGCCAGCCTTACCCCACTTCACTTCTGGGAAAGAATCAGATTTTGCCCTACTCAAGATGGCTCTTGACAATTTGCTCAATGCACATGCCCATCTCACCGAACAGTTCAAATATCAAGTCCTCCTTGATCATTTGAAGCTGCCCAGTGCCTACAAACTAGCCCAAGCTTATATGCACGACCCTCTGCCGTACACGTCTGCTCTCCGGGCACTTCAAGATAAATATGGACAGCCACGCCAGCTTGTGCAGAGTGAACTAGGTGCCATCTTGAACTCACCACCCATCCGTGCTGGAGATCCAGAAGCCTTTGACAACTTTGCCCTGTCAGTACAGGCTTTAGTGGGCATGCTTCGGTCTCTAGAGGGAGAAAATGGCTATGAGCTGCGATGCGGCTCTCATGTCGACAGGCTGCTCAGCAAGCTACCTGCTAACTATAGAGATGGCTTCGTAGAGTACACCATTAACCACGGCATCCTCGCAACAGGCACAGATAAGACCTACACTCTGCCCGATCTGTCCACCTGGCTTCAGTTAAAGTCACAGGCTAAGCGCATCTCCTCCAGAGCAGCTCTCATGTTCCAGGATCCGCCAAAGCCGGTGAAGAGCCAGAAGAAACCCCAGGGCCATCCATTCAATGTGTATTACAATACAGAGAATCAAACCAGAGTGACTCTTCCAGCTCCACCCCGCAGTAAGTCTCCCAAAGCCAGACCTACTGTCAAGCCTTACTGCCCATACTGCAATACCAGAGAGCATTACCTCTTATGTCCCAAGTTTAAATCACTCTCCACCGCAGAAGTTGCTGCTTGGATTAAAGACCAAGGCTGTTGGAGATGTGGTAGGAACCACACACCTGAGACATGCACTCTGAAGAAGTTATGCAACACCTGCAAACAGTTACACCTCACCATACTCCATGAAGTGAGTCAACCAGAACCCAAGAAGGTGCTAATGGTCAGTGCAGCTCCAGACACTGTCTACGTTGACCGCCCTAGTCGTCCACAAAGAGTCATGCTCAAGCTAGTGAAGATACGCCTCTGCAATGCAGAGCATTCTCTTGAAGGTTTCGCCATTCTCGACGACGGATCCGAGAGAACCCTTATCCTTCCCTCTGCGGTCAGACACCTTCACTTAACCACAGAGCCAGAGAGCCTTCCTCTGCGCACTGTTCGCCATGAGGTGATCCACCTGCAGGGAGCTGCTGTCTCCTTCGATATCTCCTCAGCTCATTCTCCCAAGTCAAGGTATACCATCCATCATGCCTTCACTGCTGATGAGCTGAGCCTGTCTGAGCACAGGTACCCTGTCAAGTCACTCCAGCGCAAGTATTCCCACCTGCAGAAACTTCCACTGCCACTAGTTGATAAGGTCCAACCAATACTACTCATTGGTTCTGATTTCCCACATCTTCTCATTCCCAAGCAACCAGTTCGAGCAGGTCCTCCTGGGAGTCCCTTAGCCGTGTGCACTGCTCTAGGGTGGGCGCTCCAAGGCCCAGCCAACCTGAGCCATCAGCTTGCCGACCTCCCACACTGCTACTTCACTATGTCTCCCACCTCCGAACTGCAGCGACACGTTGAAAGTCTCTGGCAAGTAGACGTTCTGCCCTTTGCTGACACTAAGACAGCCACACGCTCTAAAGAAGACCAGCAGGCCCTGGAACTGTTAGAGCAATGCACTGTTAAAGTGGAAGTGGATGGGGTAACAAGATACGCCACACCACTGCTCAGACGCAAAGCAAGCCCCAGTCTTTGGGTGCCAAAGAACACTCTGCTCCCACAACTGCGGAGCACAGAGCGCCACCTGGCTAAAGATCCTGCTCTGGCGGACTCCTACTGTCAAGAAATACAGAAACCAGAAGAGTCCGGCTATGCCATTCCCCTGCCTGCTGACACAGTAGACAGCTCCACTGAGTCCTGGTATCTGCCCCACCATGCTGTCCACCACAATGGCAAGGCTAGGATTGTCTACAACTGTTCCTACCAGCATAACAGCCAAAGCCTGAACAGCCAGCTCCTCCCCGGTCCAACCTTAGGCCCTTCCCTGCTTGGTGTTCAGAGAACACAGTGTGGCTATAAGTGGTGATATTAAAGGGATGTTTCACCAAGTACGCCTGTTGCCGGACGACAAGCCCCTTCTCCATTTCCTCTGGAGAGGCATGCAGAGGGAGGAAGAGCCAACAGTGTATGAGTGGCAGGTTCTACCGTTCGGCACGACATGCAGTCCCTGCTGTGCCACGTACGCCCTCCAAAGGCATGTGAAGGACAACAGCAAAGATCATGGGGACATCCTACATCTGGTGGAGACTGCCTTCTATGTTGACAACTGTTTGACCAGCTTTGCCACTGCTGACAAAGCCAAGACCATCATCGACTGCATGCGCATGCTGCTCTCAATTGGTGGCTTTGACATAAGGCAGTGGGCCAGCAATGTTCCCTCAGTTGTGGAACATCTTCCAGTGGAAGCTAAAGCTGCCAGCACTGAACTGTGGCTCTCTCAGCACAGACAAGACCCAGAAGAGCCAGCCTTGGGCCTCTGCTGGAACTGCCACACAGATCACCTTGGTTATCGCCACCGTCCAGTTGAGTGTTCACAGCCAACTCTGAGGAATGTCTACAGGGTTATGGCAACACAGTATGACCCACTAGGTTATCTTATCCCATTCACCACTCGGGCTAAGATTATCATTCAAGACCTGTGGAAAGTGGGAGTTGGCTGGGATGACCCTATCCAACCAGAAGCTCTGCTGGACCTTTGGTTACAATGGGAGAGTGAACTGGTCCATCTCTCACAAGTGGAGATCCCCAGATGTTATGCTCCACCAGCCGCTAACTCGGACACACCGAGACGAGAAGCACACGTTTTCTGTGACGCCTCTGAAAGAGCCTATGGTGCTCTTGAGTACCTCTGCACCCAAGATCAACACGGCGATGTCCATGTGGCATTTGTGATGGCTCAGTCACGAGTCAGCCCCCGCAAACAGCTGTCCATGCCACGCCTATAACTGTGTGCAGCTCTTGCCGGAGCACAGCTAGCCAAGATTACCATGACAGAACTGTCCCTCTCTCCCCAGCAGATCACACTTTGAACTGACTCGACCACAGTTCTGACATGGCTCAAATCAGACTCCTGCCGGTACAAGGTCTTTGTGGGCACCAGAATTGCGGAAATTCAAGAGCTTACTGAAGGCTGCAACTAGCGATATGTCGGCACAACTGACAACCTTGCTGATGACCTGACCCGCGGTAGAACACTGCATGAGCTCAGCAAGCCCAACCGATGGAGCCAAGGCCCTAATTTTCTACGGCAACATCCAGACTCCTGGCCAGTGCTTCATGTAGGAGAAGCACAACAAGAAGAGGAAGAACTGAGGAAACCAGTGTTCTGTGGAAATACCACCTGTTCTCCGCCCACGCCCATCCCTGACAACTGGGACAGTCTCATCAAAGCCACTCATGAGAGCCTTCACGGGGCGGCCTCCGACAACAGCAGTCCTACGATGACAGCAGCTGACGTTCTGGCAGCAGAACTACACCTTTTCCAACAGTCCCAAAGAGACAGTTTCCCAGAGGAGGTGGACACTCTTGTCGCTAGTAAGCCGATCTCTAGACAGAGTCGCTTGGTCATGCTTGCTCCAGAGTATGATGCAGCTGTTGGTCTGGTGAGAGTGGGAGGCAGACTCCGCAGAGCAGAAGACCTTGACCCAGACTCTATGCACCCTATCATCCTTGATCCTAAGCACTATGTCACCAAGTTGCTCATAAAGAAGTACGATAGCGACCTTCTACATCCCGGTCCTGACCGAGTCTTCGCTGAGCTCAGGAGAAGATACTGGATCCTGCGAGGACGAGAGTCCATCAAACGCCATCAGCACAGCTGTGTTGAATGTCAGAAGTGGCGTGCTTCTCCAGTGGTCCCACAGATGGCAGATCTGCCCCCTGCTAGACTCCGTCTGTACAAGCCCCCTTTCTGGTCCACTGGAGTCGACTGCTTTGGCCCGTACAATGTCAAGGTGGGCCGACGCACAGAGAAGAGGTGGGGGCTGATTTTTAAGTGCATGACGACGAGCTGTGTGCACCTAGACCTTCTTGAAAGCATAGACACTGATGCTTTCCTGATGGCCCTCCGCCGTTTCATCGCCTGCCGTGGCAAGCCGTTCGAGATACTGGCTGACAGGGGTACCAACTTCAGAGGCGGAGCTGCTGAGCTGCAGGCCAGCTTCGCCGCTCTGGAAACACCTCTCCAAGAACAGCTGGCAAGACAGAAGATTGAGTTCCGCTTCAACCCTCCTGGTACTCCCCATTTCGGAGGAACATAGGAAAGGGATGTGAAGTCCATCAAGGCAGTTCTCCAAGTGGTACTCCAAGACCAGACTGTGGCTGAACCTGTGCTGCAGACTGTGTTAATTGAAGTGGAAGGACTACTTAATGCCAAGCCGCTGGGATACATCTCTTCGGACGCTGCTGACCCGGACCCGGTCACACCGAACCTCCTCCTTATGGGATGCCGTGACGCATCACTCCCACAGGCCATCTACGCATCCAGTGATCTTCTGAGCAAGAGAAGATGGCGTCATAGCCAGATTCTGGCAGACCACTTCTGGTCCAACTTCATCCGTCGACATCTTCCAGACCTTCAGAAGCGGTCCAAATGGCACAAGGACACGGACAATCTCACCAGTGGCCAAGTGGTGATGGTGGTTGATTCACAGCTACCTAGGGCCCAGTGGCCCATTGGCCGTGTGGTGAAGATCTATCCAGGCTCGGATGGTTGAGTCAGGGCAGCTGAAGTGCAAATTAAAGGACAGACTTACCTGCGTCCAGTCGTGTGCCTGGTGCGGCTGCCAGCCTGGGAAGACAAAGAGGACTCCAGCTGAGTCAGACTTTCCTTTATTCTTCAAATTTGTAGCTAAATTTGGGGCGGCCTTGTCGGAAAGTCTTCCTTGTATATAGTTATTTTATTTTGTAATGTGTGTAGTTGACGTTAGTAGTGATGTCACTTCCCGTTTGTATTTTTTCTTTAACTTTCTCTACGGCACTGGTTGTTTTCCCTGTGTAGTGTTCTCCGTGTGCGTTCATGTCTAACAACCACACACACACACACATACACACTCATCCATAATCTCGCCACACGCCCATAACCATGCCTTGCCAATTCCACATGACCCTGTAACTACAATATCTGCAATAAAGTTCATTGGTGTACCAGCCCTCTCCGTGCCCACTCTCTGACTGGAGCCCCTCTCGCAGATTTCCGTCAGATCAGCAAACACCTTCAGTTCGAACTGAAGAAGCAGCTCGGATGAGCTGCGAAACGTATTCGACCAAATAAACTCTGTCCAGTTGACAAATTAAATTTCTCCTTTTGCTATGGATTCTACCTGGACGACTGAGGGATTCTACACACATCTCAAGAGCATATTTAATTATATAAACTCATTGCACGGACTAATGGATTCCCCTTTTTATATAGTAAAAGCCCGTCCTATGATTGAAGAAGTGATAAAAGTCTGTGGAGCTATGACCAAGGCGCGTCTGTCTTGTCTGGCTCTTTATAAAGTAACTTCTTCATAGAGGCGATTAGCGCTTCTCAAGGCAAGGATTGAATTGACTCTGTGGTCTGCAACATACATACGGTAAAGGCATTGCTGCTTACTTTATTCCATGTCTAATCAAGTTTTTACCCCAAGTATTTACGAACTAAAACCACTCCCTGTGTCAGTGATGCAGATGACTAATATCCACTTTTCCGGAATCTCCAGCAGGATGCAGCTTCTTCCTGCTGGATAGGCTGCGAGTTAGTTGCGAGCCAGTGATTTCCTTTGCATTAATAAAATATTAATATTAATTATTATAAGCCTGCATATATAAGAAAATGCGTTTAACTTGAACCATATAATAAAGCCCATTGCTGTCAGAATTTACTTTTTAAGTGCTTGTATTTTGGCAGCTGCAGTAATGGACTAAAACACGACTTATGTTCTGTAAAGTCTTTGCATTGAGATGTGCATTGGTCATTTGTATCATTGTATTTCTATTAAACAAAGGTGCCTAACTATACAGATATTTCCATTTTATTTATAAATCAGAAACACATAAAAGTGCCACAGTGTATTCATTGACAAGATAAAACAAAGATACGATCTTTGGTCAAAACATTTAACCTGACTTCAAAGCATACAGTACACAAGAAAACAACATTTTTGATTAATTAGATGCTATCAGTTATTTTGGTCTCAGGACTCTGGAGCCCGTCCAGGTAATTTTCTTTGTCTCTGAATAAACAAAACAAGACATTTAGAATAAAAAAAAAATGGTTGTTGGAGTGCTACCTTCACTTGATAACAAGTGATTTACAAAATATTATATTTGTAAACATATATAGTGATGTATAAGATATTAAAACCTCTTTGTAGAAATGTAGATTTGTAGAAATAAAAATGAATACAGAGTTGTGTGGACAGATTCAAGGTCTGAGGCACTCAGACCTTGCATTTGCTTACATAACTCAGTGTAAGGGCTATCCATTGTTTGTTTTTTTTACCCTACAAATTAAATTTGAAAAATACGTCACAGATTTAAAACTAAGCCTTTTATAAGACAGACAGTTATTTATAAATCTGGTGTAAAATTGCAGCAGATGAATTTTAGTTCACTGAATACTCATAATCAGTGATTACATAACGGTCAGTAATATTCAGTATGAAAAACACAAAGCAGTAAACACATAAAGGTGGATTGCATAGAACAAATCCAAAAATGTGATATAAGGTCCACTTCATAATTGAGGTTTTTAAAGCGTAAAATGGAATGCACTGGTCTAAAGTCTTTTTTTTTTTTTTTACATTTGTAAAAAGCATATTTCAAACACATGATTCTAAAGCTCATATTTCTTACATAAAAAAAGCAGTTTTGCATAAAGGCATTTTGTTTCAGAAACTTGAGGTAATAAAAAATTCAGAAGTACATCCCATTTTAATAAATGTAGACTTATAGATATGCTTGCTTTTAGATATTTCCCCTTTCTTACACAACAATGGTCCACAATGGAATTGCAGTTGAAGGCAGCAGTTCACATGCAATTGATGTGTTCACATAGTTAAAAAGTTGGAACTATTGCATTGGATTATATTACTGTCCATAGCACTATGGCTCTAGATGCTAAGTAAATAAAATTAAAGCTATCCATTTTTGGGGGGCTGCTGTACACCAAAGGCAGTGATGAAAACATTAACAACAACAATTACAAAAACCAAGGCACATGTCGCCTCACCTTTTTCCCAATCCTATGGTCTTTATGCTATTTTTATTATCGGCTATTTTACATTGTAAACGACACATGATACACGCGAAGTGTCTATTCTTTTTTTCATAAGAATAGACCTATGCAAAGTTAGGTCTATATAACATTAAAACTAACAATTCAACTCTGCAAAAACACCAATTTTAAAACATTAATAAAAGCAACTTGCCCTGTAATCTTTCCTATAATGGTATATGCTATAAAGTAGTAATTTCATCTCTAATTTGTGTCTTTACTACGTTACTTGCATTTGTTGCCACTACCATCTGTCAACTCCAAAATTCCAATATTGATCAGATAATTTGGTGCGTTTCACTTGGAGGAGCGCCGGGCTTTGGCGTCATCTAGTGGGTAAGTGTTATACATGCAGATGACTGGGCTACTCCACCTGAGAACTGCATGGTTATTATTCTCCAAATATTTTCTCTGCACTGTCTAGACGCATAAGCAAGGCTTCTCTTTCAAGACTATTTCTGGATGCAAAAAAGATTACAACAACCACAATAGTGATATATAAGCATGAATTTATTCTCCTTGTGCTTATCCGGGCCTACCAGCCTGTACCTGACTCATTGCGCATCATTAAGAAATGCTCCGATGGCCCATAATTCCTTGCAGTGCCAGTAGCTCATTGGATGCTTATCTCCTTAATCTGGATTACTTATTAACTACAGACCGTTTTTTTTTTTTTAGTTTGTTGTAGTGTATTTTGTTATTTTAATTAGCCCATCTTGATTACAAAATGCTACAAAAACCAAATACTATACAACCACTGGGTGTCACTACAGGGTCACATACTCAACTGCCCGTGAAGCCAAGCATTGCATTATGGTACTTGTAGTCCTCTCAAAACTATTTTCCTTAGTCCTATGCTCATTGGCATCCCATTAGAAACTACAATTCCCTTTGCAGCACATTTGAATGTCTTGCAGGAATAGCATTTTCCTCTCGATGATCTCAACAGAAGTTTTCACAGCCATACGACAAGGGCAGAGGAAAAGTCTACGATAATGATCAAATTATTGATTTTGTCGCTAAGATTTGCCCAAGACTGCAATAGAATCACAGAGGAGAGCTAAACCCCAGTGAATCACGACAATGCGACTCAAAAACAAAGAAGTCTGCGTTTTCTGAGCCGCTCTTGCTTGTCTGGGCTGGATCCCGTTATAGCGGCGACTCTGCAGCTTGGCAAGATGTCCACGGACGATCACGAATATCCCGAAGCGGAGCTGGTGACTGAGGCCGGGCCGCAGTGGCTTCGCGCCGAGGTTGAGCGTCTTTCCCGGGAGCTCCGCGAAACCACCCACGAGAAGATCCAGGCTGCGGAGTACGGTCTGGCAGTGCTGGAGGAGAAACAACTGCTCCAGCAACGATATGAGGAGCTGGAGGCAGAGTACGAGTCTGTCCGACAGGAACTAGACCAGCTCAAGGAGGTAACTCAAAATAAAACTCTGCTAAAGTTATGGTCATGAAAAATCCTCAGTCCAATTAGCTCCTAAATAGTAAATTAGGAGTAACCTAAGTGACCTTTCATATTTTATATTTGTTTTTCGTTATAAGGCAAACTTTCTACTGACAAGAGTAAAGGAAGAAGGCCTATAGATAGTTGATAACCGAAGTTACATTGTTATTTATCTATGCTTACTGCAGCCGTATGCAGTTCTGTATGTAGGCTATAATTCTTCATATATAAATGTAAGTTTATTATTTAGTCTAACTGCACTGGGCAGCCACATTAAATGATTTCCCTCTATTTAGGGGAGTCAGTCTGTCAGCATCAACAGAGCCCTTTGGTGTCTCGTGTATTACCTAGGCCTTAAAGTCACTGATTTTGCTCTGGCTGTAATATGTCAGATTTCTGCATGTGTTTGACCAATAGAGATTATAATGTGGTCAGTGTTTATCAGTAACAAAGGAAGCTGCAGAGGAACTGAAAAGAGAAACGTGTATACACGGTGCAGTGACGTCACTGGGAGTTTTGAGAGGAATAACAGCTCCCTGTGGTATTTTCTCAGCCCTCAGCCATGATTTCCAAACTGGTTATTTAAAGGCACTTTTATCCAGCAGTCTAAAGATGTCAGTCCACTCCAAAGGACCAAAGAATACCTTAATTACAGACAAAAGGACCAAAATATCTATCCGCTAAATAAACACCATTCTTGTGGTTGTAATATGTATAATAATCTTGTAGTAACATTTGTGGTGTATTAAATCAATACATACTGAACCATAAAGCACACATATATTGATTTAGCCATACCCTGTGATGGCAAGTATGTAATAATTGTATTGTCGTATTCACAAACTGTAGTAAATCAGCACTAAAGCCAAACTGACTCATGGTGCAAGTCATTGTGTGAGTAACTCATGATAGTGAGCAGCTGCTTCCTATTTTATATTTATGTGATATTGGATATCTGGGATGGGTCATAGTACTGTGCAAAAGCAACTAGGATGTTTAGAAAGTATACCACATTATTTCTGATTTATTCAGAACATAATTTGTTGTATTTTACTGAGTCCACAACAAGAATTTCAAAGGCTTTGTTTGTTTTTGGCACACCATAACATGTGCCCGCTGTGGGCCATGTGTTTCCATAGTTGACCGGTTGGTGCAGTAAAGCACAAAACCGACAGATTCACTCTCAGACGCATAAGGTAAAAATGTTTTGACTCTTGAAAACATAAAATTGAAACATAAATTATCTTAATTTAATCTAAAGGAGTATTGTATTTCCTGTCATATGTCTCTGATACAGATGAGATTTTGTTTTATCCATGGGTGATGCAAAATGCAGTGCACTCCTTCAGGTTCTTTCCTTGCACTCTTACTTGGTCAGTGCTACATAATGCTTGTTGTCTAAATGGCTTCATGACTGCAAGAAGAATGTGGGAATAAGTGCATTAGTGTTTTAACCTTAAGCCACTAAAAAGTCAAGTTCCTTTGTGTCTGTCATTTTATTACTGCTCTTGTGTTTAGGCCTTTGGGCAAGCTCACTCAACTCACAGGAAGGTGGCTGCAGACGGGGAGAGCCGTGAGGAGTCTCTGATCCTGGAGTCGGCCAGTAAAGAGGCTCTGTACCAACAGAAGGTCCTGGAGCTGCAGAATGACCTGCGGCAGACCAAAGCCTCACTCACCAACGCCCTGGCAGAAAATGATCGCCTCTCATCGATTGCTCTGGAGATGAGAGAGGTAATAAATGTTTCATGTTTCATTTTTGGTCAATTGTAACTGTACTGATACTTTCCAAACACTATTTTTGAACATCTCAAGTAAGTAAGTATGTGATAAGGCATTGTAAACGAATATTATGGGGTATGTTCTAGTTAATAATTGTACAGGGTTGTGTGGAAAGGATATCTTTGTATCTGCTGTAAAGAACAGAATAATTTTTGTGTTTAATTTAACATAGATAGACTGATTGACACGGTGAAGAGGGACGCTCCAGTATGAGGAAGAGGATGTGCTTTAGCAAGCTTAGAAGGAAACATCAAAGGAAGATGGGACAAAGTCAGGGGACCCTAAAATGGATGCAGGCAGTTCAAACATCAGTCTATAGTTGGGAGACAAAACCAGCCTGCCTTCACAAGCAAACAACATGTAGAGACAACTTAATTAGTGTGGTTGTCGAAAGGTTTATGACATTTACCTTATTATATATATAAAAGGTCATATTAACAGTTAATATACAGTTATATGAAACTGAAACATGACCAGTTACTGTCTTATATTTAGATGATTATTTAAGTGTTTTTTGTTTTTTTTCCAGAATTCAGATCTTGCAGACCTGCAGCGTACTCAAATGCGTGATGATATTAGAGAGTATAAAGTGCGAGAAGCTCGACTGTTGCAAGACTGCAGCGAGTTGGAGGAGGAGAACATTTCTCTTCAGAAGCAAGTGTCTGTCCTGAAACAAAACCAGGTAAGACAAACTACATATTAAATACATTATAAGTCTTGGAGAAGCAGCTCATATAGCCTTCTGACCTCTGACCTCTGAACTCCGCAGGTGGAGTTTGAGGGCCTTAAACATGAGATCCGTCGCCTGGAGGAGGACTCCCAGTGTCAGCACAGTCAAACTGAGGAAGCCATTCGTCTGAGAGAGATCGCTGAGCGGCAACTGGCTGAGGCCTTAGAAACAATAAAGACTGAACGCGAGCAGAAGGCCAGTCTTCGGAAAGAGCTCTCTCACTACATGACCATAGGGGGGTCGGTCTACAACAGCTCATTTAATATATCCATAGACAACTTGAAGCTTCATGATGACCCCTCAGCCACAGAACCCGACAACGATGACCTTATCCGTGGTTTTGAAAATGGATTGGTCAAAACTGGTGAAGGGGACGATGACAACAGAAGAGATGGCTTTAAACCTGCCCCCAGCTTAGTGGACGACTTGCTGAGCGAACTTAATATATCAGAGATTCAGAAGCTCAAACAGCAGCTTGTACAGGTATTGATTTTGATCACATTGCCTCAAATAGATTATTAATTGTTGAATCAATAATCATGATAATATACATAACTATAAGAATTGAATGGCTAGTTGTCAGAATTTTGTAAGCAAAATAATGCAATTTTAAATTCATCTTTTCTTGGAAAAAGGTCAAGTGAAAGTACCATTAATGAATCAAGTGTTTTATTCTTTTGCTTAAGGTGGAGCGAGAGAAGGTTGCCCTGATCAATTCTCTTCAGGAGAGTCAGAAGCAGCTGGAGCAGGCCTATGGCACTGTGTCTGAGCAAAAGGAGACAGTCAACAGGCTGACGGAGAACCTGAGCGCCATGAGGAAACTCCAGGCCAGTAAAGAGCGTCAGTCTGCTCTGGACTCTGAAAAAGACCGGGACAGTCATGACGATGGAGAGTACTACGAGCTGGACATCAACGGGCCTGAGATCCTTAAGTGCAAATACACAGTGGCCATGTCTGAGGCAGGGGAGCTGAGACAGGAACTGAAGAGCATAAAGGCAGAATATGAACAGTGTCGAAACCAGTACGAGGTGGAGCGTGCACGACTGGAGGGAACGGTCCAAGAGCTGAGGGCAAGTCTGGCCTCTCTGGAAAAGATCAGCCAGGCAGATAAAGCCCTGGTTGCCCGCCTGGAGAAGGAGTTGCATGTGGCCACTGAGGCTGCAGGGGAGTCTCTGGGAAGCCTCAACATCGCCCAGGATGAGCTCATAGCATTCAGTGAAGAGCTTGCAAACCTTTACAACCACGTCTGTATGTGCAATAACGAAACCCCCAATCGGGTCATGCTTGACTATTATAAAGAGGGCAAAGCGTTGGTGCGAAGAGGTCAAGAAGGAAAAGAACTCACTAACGGTCTAATTGAGTCTACTGCAGATCAGCGGCCAGAGCCCATGAACATCTATAACCTCGTAGCAATCATCCGGGACCAGATCCGCCACCTTCAACAGGCTGTAGACCGCACCACAGAGCTGTCTCGCCAGAGACCGGCCAATCTGGAGCTGAGTTCAGTGGTAGACAAAGACAAAGAGGCTTGCATGGAAGAAATCCTTAAAGTCAAATCTCTGTTGAGCACCAAACGAGAACAGATTGCAACTCTTAGAGCAGTCCTAAAGGCTAACAAACAGGTTTGCATCATTACATAAACTATATATATTTTATTCACTACAGCCATGAGGCCTTTATCTAATTATATTATAAAAATGGTAACAATTTTTCTTGGTTTTAGACAGCTGAGGTTGCTCTGGCAAACCTAAAGAGTAAGTACGACAGTGAAAAAGCAATGGTGACTGAGACCATGATGAAGCTTCGCAATGAACTGAAGGCTCTTAAAGAAGATGCTGCCACATTCTCCTCCCTGCGAGCCATGTTTGCCACAAGGTACACTAGTACACCAAAAATAGTATGGCATATTAAAAACAAAATATGGCATGAATTGAATATTAAATAATATAACAGATAGCAAAAGGAGAAATTTAATTTGTCAACTGGACAGAGTTTATTAATAAACTCTGTCCAGTTGACAAATTAAATTTCTCCTTTTGCTATGGATTCTACCTGGACGACTGAGGGATTCTACACACAATATAACAGATGATACTGTGTAGGCAGACGTATGCTATTCTTTGTAAGTAATTTACCAGACATCCTATCCTCCCATGTGGAAAATGCTGGTTAGGGAATATAACATGTCACTTCTGCACTGTTGTGGGGAAAAATGGCTCCACCTGCTGGTTGTTAATATATAGCTATATCTTATTCTCATTTTCTACAATGTGTCTTCTAGGTGTGATGAGTATGTTACTCAACTGGATGATATGCAGAGACAACTTGCTGCAGCTGAAGATGAGAAGAAGACCCTGAATTCACTTTTGCGAATGGCCATTCAGCAGAAATTGGCCTTAACACAGCGACTCGAAGATTTAGAGTTTGACCACGAACAGGCACGTCGCAACAGCGCTACAGCAGCAGCAGCCAAGGGTAAAAAGGGAAAAGGACCCAGCCACAAGTAAAGTAGGTAAGAATAAGCTATTTCTCTGTCATATAAAGTCCATAGACTGTATATATAAATGGACATGGCTAACCTGCTAGCTGCTGCATTTCAAGTAGGAAGTGAGCATGGGCGTTCTTCCAGCTCCATCGACTCCAATTCACTTTGTATTGAAAAAATTTTGGATATCTGTGTAACTGCTGCTGTCAGGCTCCTCATTTTGGTCTTAAAATGTTTGTATTAAGCTGTTCTGTATGATCCTGGTGTTTTTATTTTGCTCCATATTTGTAATATGGAAATTGGCTCCAAATTTGCCCCATAACTGCTAGCTTCGGTGAGCTTCATTGACTGGACCCAAACACTATGGATGATGTCACACTCCCTTAGTCCACTTCTTTATACAGTCTATTGTAAAGTCCTAAACTCATGTAAAGTCCTAAACATTTTACATTTCTATTTTTTTTACAGTATGTCTTCCCAAGATCAGAGGCCAGTTTCCTGTGCACCTGGTCCTTTTGTTTTCTTACAGTATTCGTCAAGTCACTTTCTAAAGTGCCAAAGTGGTTTGCCTTCCAGCTCTCAGTCCTTCGACATATGACAGAGATAGAGTGAATGAGTGAATTTCTTATTGCTTAAACGCAGCACTTTTCTTTTTAACTTTTCTTTTGAACTAATAATGCCACTTTTGAGTATTACTTCGTTTTGACTTTTTATGCCATATATATCATGACATTCTTGAGAATATAACATATTTATTTTGTTAACTAATCAGGTTATTCTGTGGAATACCTTTAAGACATTTCAGATGATTCTGAAACACAAAATGACTACAAGCTCTTCTGCCTTAACTGTTTTCCTTAAAGCCTTGTGACAGGTTTCCTTATCACTGCCTGAAAAAGATTTTATGAAGCAATTGTGATAAATCTCTAAAAAAAAAAATTAAAACAATCTATTTATAGCCTTTAATTAAGTTTTAAAACAGAAATGTTCACATTTGTTTTGTCTAAATTGTTTTAATGTTATAGATGGCAGAGCTGTTACATATCAACTTGTTATAGTTAAGGAAAACATTATTTAAAGATGTTTATGTTACAAGTGTAAAACAGTATTTCTAATTGTCCATGAAGGAGAGATGTTATGTTTTACTTTTTATAATTTTCTAACATTTTGCCAATACTCTTGCAGTGCCCAGTTTGATGAAAATGCACAATGACACATAATAATAATGCTATGCTATAATTGTTACACTAGTTTCAAATGCCCCCCAACATTTGAGTCATTTACATTTGTATGTTTTACTACAACTGCAGCTGTATTTATTTCAGTGCCCCTTTTACACAAGGTTTGAGCTGAGTGACCTCATGGTAAACCACTTGAAAAATTCATGTATGTATGTGGCTTCTGTGGTAATAGCCTACATATGTGTCATGTGAAATAAATCTAATTTTCATTATTGTTTTGCTTCCATGATATAAAACTATATACTGTGATTAAAGCATGACTTCAAACAGTTCAAACACTTAAGCAGGTTAAGTGAGTGTTTTCAGCAAATCTTACACGACATTATTAATTATTCTATAAAAGCATAAGCATTAAACAAAAGTCGAGTAGTTTTAAATTTAGAGGCGAAGTTTCTACTTACTTTTGTTTCCGGAAGAGCTGGGACGTTGAAGACGTGACGTACACCCTAACGTCATGACGTAAGAGGGAGTGTCCAAACAAAGGGCAGAAAAAGGGGACTCAACAATGAGAGGTTCGTGTCTTTTAGTAAAAATCGAGTGTTTTTGACAGGGTTTAACTATATTTTGGTTTTCACTTTGTTCGTAGACCGCGCTTATTCCATTACACTAACGCAAGTCATTAGAGTAGCGAGCTGAAATGTTGCTCCGCTTTGCTACAACAAGTGAATTGTTTTTCAGAAGTTTTGGAAAGTTTGACAGAATCGTCTTTTCAAATGACGATCAGTACTATCCTAAGATTTTACAACGTCTGAATGCTCTTTTACTTGAAATTCAACCACTTTTAGGCTATTTAAGTTTTATTGTTTCGAAATATGCATGCAGCATGGTGTAGGCTACTTCAAGTGGGGAATACATTGCAAGATTGAATACCAAACAAGTTCTGACTCAAACTGACTGACTTTGATGATGCCATGTTTATAATGATGTATATAATGTGAGCGGGCACAGAGAAAAATAAATTATGTAACGTAATAAAGTATTAGTCACCATAAACTAGTTTATAGTCTTATTTGAAATGTAATCAAATATCTCCCCAGCAGATAGTTTTCAAGACCAGCTTGCAGAGGACAGTACCTTCCTCAAAGCTGACCACAGACTGGACACAGAGCTAGTGGATAAACTCATACTTCAACTTAACCGGATTTATCCCCAAATACTCACAGATAAAGAGGCCTCCAGAGTGAGTATGCTTTACTTATTACTGCACTAAGCCAAAATATTCTAAAATTCTATCAGAATTGTAAATAAGAAATAAGTTATTACTATTTTTTTTGACAGTTTCGTAACTTGGATGTGCCCACCAGTGTCCGACTTGGTGAGCTGTTGACACATTTGCAGAGTAAAGGAGAGGAGGCCTGTCGAGAGTTTTACAGAGCTCTACACTTGCATGTGGAAGAGGTATACTATAGTTTACCAACCCGACTTCGGCTCAGGGGTATGTCTCAACGTTATTTTATATGTCCAATCTACTTACCTAAAAGTAAATCTTTGCATTGTCAAGTGTCTTTTTTTAAAAAACATTTTCTTTAAATAGATTCTTTAGATCCATTGAGATATCCACAAAACCTCCAGCAGAAGCATGTTCTCAATGATCAAGGTAAGACTGTAAAGTTGGTTAAAGATCTACTAAACATTCAATGTAGAGATGGTTTCAGAGGTCGTCATCAGGGCACCTGGGTTTTTGCAGTCAAGATGTTTCACTAAAATGGCTTCTGGATGGGAGCAGAGCATAACATTCACTGTTGAGCAATGAATCTTTGAATAAAATTTTGTCTTTTTATATAATTGCTAGGGCCTTCCTTCTTCATTGGTTGTTTCAGTATTGCATTGGGACTGGCTTTGATCTATTACTATGGAGGTAAGTGGTATTTTCCTTCAAATGTGAATAATTTATTTTATTTTTTTCTATGCAGTCCCCTTTACTAAGTATTTTTTGTAGAAGCTAAACTGACAGGAGGCAGCCGCGCTCTGGGGATGGCAGCTCTAGGTCTGAAGAAAAAGGCTCAAGAGGTTCTCATATGGTACACAGAAGAAACACTCAAGAAATAATATAGTGCTTTATTACACCAGGTTTTTTTTCTACATTACTCCTCACCGTGAATGTACAAATTGCCAAAGCACAGTATTTTTTAAGCCTTAAAATAAGTTTGTGACATTTTGTATTGTTTCCAGTGTAGGTGGTTGGTGGTTCTATAATGAAAATGGGACATTCATAATCTATTGCAAAAGAGAGTGCACTTTATGTAGGATTTTGAGGCCTTCGTTATTTAAAGTGATGCTTAAATAGAAACATACCCACTATACGTTTATATACGAGAAATATGACGAATTTGAATAGGTATAGTTAGGCCCGTAAGTAAAACAGTAAAGTTTCTCTTCCAAAGACCAAACGCGCCCTCCTGTGGTTGTATGAGTTACTACACCAAACTCGGCCGTGCTATTTCTTCGATGCCATTCGCCTCTAAATGGGTTGAATCTACTGGTTACGAACAAATTTATGCGCGAACATTTTCAGGAGTATGTGAAGCGCTTTCAGGGTTGTTTGCGTTTCAGTTTGGTAAGCGGAAAATGGGTCAGGAACTAATTTGCATCATTTGCTCGCATTGCATTATGGGATTCTAGCTAAATATATGTTTAAGAAAGTGAATGCATATTTAATTATATAAACTCATTGCACGGACTAATGGATTCCCCTTTTATATAGTAAAAGCCCGTCCTATGATTGAAGAAGTGATAAAAGTCTGTGGAGCTATGACCAAGGCGCGTCTGTCTTGTCTGGCTCTTTATAAAGTAACTTCTTCATAGAGGCGATTAGCGCTTCTCAAGGCAAGGATTGAATTGACTCTGTGGTCTGCAACATACATACGGTAAAGGCATTGCTGCTTACTTTATTCCATGTCTAATCAAGTTTTTACCCCAAGTATTTACGAACTAAAACCACTCCCTGTGTCAGTGATGCAGATGACTAATATCCACTTTTCCGGAATCTCCAGCAGGATGCAGCTTCTTCCTGCTGGATAGGCTGCGAGTTAGTTGCGAGCCAGTGATTTCCTTTGCATTAATAAAATATTATTTTACAAGCCTGCATATGTAAGAAAATGCGTTTAACTTGAACCATATAATAAAGCCTATTGCTGTCAGAATTTACTTTTTAAGTGCTTGTATTTTGGCAGCTGCAGTAATGGACTAAAACACGACTTATGTTCTGTAAAGTTTTGCATTGAGATGTGCATTGGTCATTTGTATCATTGTATTTCTATTAAACAAAGGTGCCTAACTATACAGATATTTCCATTTTATTTATAAATCAGAAACACATAAAAGTGCCACAGTGTATTCATTGACAAGATAAAACAAAGATACGATCTTTGGTCAAAACATTTAACCTGACTTCAAAACATACAGTACACAAGAAAACAACATTTTTGATTAATTAGATGCTATCAGTTATTTTGGTCTCAGGACTCTGGAGCCCGTCCAGGTAATTTTCTTTGTCTCTGAATAAACAAAACAAGACATTTAGAATAAAAAAAAAATGGGATTGTTGGAGTGCTACCTTCACTTGATAACAAGTGATTTACAAAATATTATATTTGTAAACATATATAGTGATGTATAAGATATAAAAACCTCTTTGTAGAAATGTAGATTTGTAGAAATAAAAATGAATACAGAGTTGTGTGGACAGATTCAAGGTCTGAGGCACTCAGACCTTGCATTTGCTTACATAACTCAGTGTAAGGGCTATCCATTGTTTGTTTTTTTTACCCTACAAATTAAATTTGAAAAATACGTCACAGATTTAAAACTAAGCCTTTTATAAGACAGACAGTTATTTATAAATCTGGTGTAAAATTGCAGCAGATGAATTTTAGTTCACTGAATACTCATAATCAGTGATTACATAACGGTCAGTAATATTCAGTATGAAAAACACAAAGCAGTAAATACATAAAGGTGGATTGCATAGAACAAATCCAAAAATGTGATATAAGGTCCACTTCATAATTGAGGTTTTTAAAGCATAAAATGGAATGCACTGGTCCAAAGTCTTTTTTTTTTTTACATTTGTAAAAAGCATATTTCAAACACACGATTCTAAAGCTCATATTTCTTAAATAAAAAAGCAGTTTTGCATAAAGGCATTTTGTTTCAGAAACTTGAGGTAATAAAAAATTCAGAAGTACATCCCATTTTAATAAATGTAGACTTATAGATATGCTTGCTTTTAGATATTTCCCCTTTCTTACACAACAATGGTCCACAATGGAATTGCAGTTGAAGGCAGCAGTTCACATGCAATCGATGTGTTCACATAGTTAAAAAGTTGTGACTATTGCATTGGATTATATTACTGTCCATAGCACTATGGCTCTAGATGCTAAGTAAATAAAATTAAAGCTATCCATTTTTGGGGGGCTGCTGTACACCAAAGGCAGTGATGAAAACATTAACAACAACAATTACAAAAACCAAGGCAGTAGCGACATTTTCAAGGATGTTGAGTCTGTAGTGCATGTTCTCATCGTTTAGGTTCCACTTCACTGAAAGCACAAGAGGGAAAAACATTTGTAAGTTACACTGCTCTCCACAAGAGGGCATTACACAATTAATAACCATTAACAACACCACTCAAAGGGAATGCATTTGACAGTATAGGGTTGTGAAATTAATACATTTATAATTGTCAGTGCTAGGCTTGGGTCTTTTTAATTGAAAGGTCAAAGGGTCAGCAGCAAAAGCATGGAGTTTGAGGCAAAGTTCAGACTTTGGCAATGATACGATTACATATGAAGTACAGTATGATTTATGTCCAGAAAATTCATATTGAAAGTAATTTTTATGTATTTTTAGGCAAAATCAAATGTTATTAAATGTTATGATTAATCAAGTACACTTTATTACACTTTAGTACACTTTTTTTAAAGACGCAAGTAATGAAATGGTGAAAACTGTGAAAAATTGAGAGAAATCAAAATGAGGAAAATTGCCATCTTTATGTAAACATTACAAATTTTGTGTATCTTCAAGAGTGTTGAACAGGAAATCTGCTGTGATTTGCAGCATGTTACAGACAAACTAAACATTAAAGACTAAAGTAAACATTACTTAGTAAATCAATGAACTTCCTTTGGCACTTGTAGTTAGAAACCAGATTCCTTACCGACTTCCAAACCCTCTCAGAAAGTCCCTCCTAAATTATTTTTCTCTCCCTTTAATGCATTCATTGATACAAAGATAACTTTAAAATCTTCAGCTTTGTAAATAAATAAGATCTTACAGTGGAGGAATTATCCATTAGCCTTTTTTGTGTGCATCTTTGTTTAGTCTTTAACACAAATCACACCTAACAGCTCAGCCCGGATCAACTTGCACCTTTTTCCCAATCCAAGCAAAAAATATATATCCAAAAAGGTCTCATGGATATGTCCTTCACTGTGAGATCATTAAGTTCTATATTTATTTACAAAGGGGGAGACAGTGACAGTGACAGTGACTCAGTGGTTAGAGCAGTGGTCCCCCAAACCGAAGGTCGACGGATTGATTCCCGATTAGACAAAATTCTGTCATGTGTCTTTAGGCAAGACACTTGCCTTGCCTATTATAAATGTGGTGAGGCTGATGGCGCAGACTGGCTGCCTGGCTTCAGTCAGTCTGTGCCAGGGAAGGTGTGGTATGAATGAATAATGACTATAGCGTAGCACTTTGAGGGGCTTTGTCGAGCCTGTAAAGCGTATTACAAGTAAAAAAAAAAATTAAAAAAACAGCTGAAGAGTTTAAAGTTCTCTTTGTATCAATAAGAACATTAAAGGGAGAGAAAAACTCCTTTAGGGAGGGACCTTCCTTTGGAAATCTATAGCCAGCCGGTAATTTCACACCGGATGCGTCACGCGTGAATTGCACGAGCGATTCCCATGTTAGCCCTCCCTGAAGCTTAAAAATGCTCTAAAACAATTTCACTTATAAAAGAATCGTTAATATCTTCAAAACTAAAGCAGCAAAAACGAAACTTTTTGCAGCACAAACGATTGATAGTTTTTGTGTAGGTGTGCATTTGATGGGGGGCCAACTTCACGGAGGTCTAATTCATGCGTCTGAAGCGGCTTCAAGTGAATGTTTCAGCGGCGCATTTGCTGCGGGAGGCGCGATTTGATGCTTTGTATGTGTACTCGATTTAAGGAAGTTCATTGGTTTATCAAGTCATGTTCACTTAGTGTTTAGTTAAACTAAACATGTCTTTAATGTTTAGTTTAACTGATTTCCTGTTTAACACAGCACTTGTAATGTTTAGATATGGACTGCAATTTTCCTTGTATAGATTTCTCTCAGTTTTGAATTAGATTTTTGTGTTTCTGCATTTTATGATAAAATTAAAGAAACCCCAGCTTACATTTTCACTCTAGTGCCCTTTCCTCCCAATAAAATAGTTATTTATTCCTCCAACCAAGTTGTTTCACAGCCATATGATCTTTTTCAAAATAAATGACTATTTAGTACACGTCCTAACAGCATGTGAGTGACATAATGTGTTCCCACTAGTTTAGTATTAAATGGGAACCATCTGTTTCTCAGTCCAAGCTTTCTGAAGGCATCTGTCTATCACAACAGGGCCCTCTGTTCACACAAGATAATGTCATGACAGTGGAGTTTAACCGCACCACTCTGGGGGAGGAAACTATACTGTTTTCTTAGAAAGCAGCACTACATTGAAATTGAAGTTTTCACATCAAGAAACACCATGACCTAGTGAATTACACATTGCAGTATTTTAGTGTTTCTAGTGGTCTTTTTTATAAGACTAAACATATTTGCCTTGGTACTTTCATGATAATTATATAGACACTGTTTACAGCCTACTTGCATTGCGCTATTCATTTTTTGAAGCTGATGTTTTATTCTCAATGTAGACCTTTTAAAAATGTGTAAATACATTCAAACATTCAAAATGTCCTAAATAGATCCAGCAGGAGGCAAACGTCAAATGGACCATAATGCAATTTCAATGAGGAAACTGTGATTAACTGTAGAATATCACAAAATATGATAAATCCAGGAGGGGTTGGGGGTATAGCATTTTAAAGGGTCTATAAGCTTTACTGAGTTAATCAGGCTTTACTGAGTTAATCTTGCTTTAGCGATAACATTTCATTGGCATAAAGTGGTGCTTGTGAAAGATCTAATACTCACCTATGAAGATGAGCAGTATGCCCACCAATATCTGCAGGATGAGGGAGATGCTGATGAGAACTATAAGGACTGTGTAGAAGGTGAAATCTGGACCCTGCTGCATCACAGCTTTGAGTTGTGATGCATTCGCCATTAGCAGCGCCACATCCAGCATGCTCTCTGCCGCACTCTTCTTATTGGCATAATGGTTCATGTTTAGGGGCCCCTGCATCCTCTTACCACGGCCCCGCAAAGGAACCTATATCAAATATGGACAAAAGAGGGCACACATGATAGGGTGTAGGATATATTAGAACAGCAAACTTTTCATATCAATTGCCACCAAAAAAAGATCTAGGTCTAAAAGTGGATTGTATTATTTCCACTGTAGTTATAAAGGAAAGGAAAGGACTGGTACCACATGAAGTAGTTTGTGTACCACCAGAATAGATGTACCACAGTTTGAGAAACCTTGTTGGCCTATTACAGTATTTTTCGCTCAATATTGATCTGTTTTCGGATGTATAAGAAATTGAATTGTGAATTCCATGTTTGATGACAACTATCTTTTGATGGCTAATCTAGTAGAGCCAAAGCTGCCACATTTAAGGGGGTTCTAAACAACATTGTACAAAAATCACAAAACATTACTTATTTTCATCTGGCGCTTAAACCACTGGTGATAATGTACTTCCTCTGTAAAATGTTACAAAAATCTGGCTTTTACATTCTTCATCCTTGCTTAAGAAATATTTACATGAGGATGTGAGAGTAGAAGTGCAAAACAAAAAAATTGTTCCAGTTTGAAATATTAGAAGTGAAAACATACAACTGAAAAACAGGAAGTCTTAAGAGGTCACTAGCACATTTTAGTTTAACAGTCTTTGCCAAGCCTCTTCCTGTCATTTAAGTGTTGGGTCATTGGGTTATAACTAAAACGTATGCAGAAGTAAAAGAAACCACATCCACATACATAAATACATGGGATAAAATTAGTCAAAATTAGTTTTTATTCATCCCCAATGGGAAATTCTTTAAAACTTGTCAGAAACACCAATACACCAATACCAAAACTTTACTAAACAGATAGCTTAGTAGGTAATAATACAACTGCAGTTGAATCTTTATACTGTGATAAAACAAAATACTGTAACTTTTACTTATGTAGAGATATGTCTAAATTGGCCTTTTGTTCAAACAGAGTAAACATTCATTCACAGTCGTTTGCCAATTTGGTATGAGTTCTTGGCTGTAACTATGGCAACGTGCCCAGATGACCATATCACTGCCGACACTTGGGATTTCTCATGTATAATATTTACAGTTCAATTCAACGTGTCTTTTGAATGACCCAATAATGACTCCTTTATGTCCAGGTTAGCAACTTCTCATACTCAGCACAAACCTGGCCAAAAATGCAAGAGTAAAAAACTCTAAATAGCCCCTTCACCTCCACAGTGACCAAAGAGATATTTTAATACATAGCTTTCCCTAAATTAGAATAAGGGTAATATCTGTAACTCAAGGTAATCTGTGTGGGCAGTACTTTGTTTTGTGCCATAGGCACTCAAGAGATTATAGACTGGAATTTAAAGAATTTCATAGCATGAACAAAGAATGAATATGCAGAGTTATTTTGCCTCCTAAATTCCACACAGACATACCTATACAAAATTACGTTAATGATAATACAGTTATCAATTTGTTGAACTGCTTTTTGGAGAGAATAAATTAGACAATAAGATGAGCCTGTGTTCTTTAATAGGCTATTTCACTCTAATACTCTAAATAGGCTACTCTAATGTAGGCACTGGGCAGGTAAGCGTTTGTGTCTATGGGGACCAGGAGAATATTTTCCCATAAGATATTTGCAGTGGCTGGATTGAAATCAAAGTACTGACAGGGCAAAAGTTCAAACTGCTTTAGCAGGTTTTCCAATTTCAAGCAATCCCATGAAGTACCTTAAAGGGCTCACATTGCGCTATTTTCTGATCTATTCCTATACAAAAATACGCCGATGCTTTTTTTTTTCAGACAATGACAAATTACAATGTAACAGAGTGTCCCTTTCTCTCTGCACCTGTAACGCCACTGCGCTGACGGACGAGGCACCTGAATCTCCCCTTTGACTGTACCCTGCTCCAGCGCACACATGGCCAGGTCTTGTCTATCATTATGTGTAAACTGAACCTCCCCAAACTGCGCGCAGGGACAGGGGAAGCTGCAGTTACTCTTTACCCCGGGAAACTTGCAAATTTTCCCCAGAAGTAGGAAAATCCCAAAGCCGAAACTAGATGGCTACTAACGTCAAATTTGGTCTGCATCCCGTAGACTAAATTAGCCCATGTATAGATATTTAGATGGTTGGCTTAACGATGGCGAAACAAAATCCTAAATTCAGTGAAACGGGCTATGTGGTGGCGAGTTTACGGTCATTGCCCTTGGTCTCTAAACACCCGTCATTAGTTGGTTAGAGGCTTAACAAAGAGTTTGTCCAGACAGTAGCCTATTACCTCAGCTTCGCCGTTTGGATCAGCATCGCCGTTCATTTCCATATGATTCGTCGCCATTTCTGCTTGGTAATAGATAGTTTGTAAGACGGGGATAATCCTCTCATGAAGCCTTCAGATCCTGGCAGTCTTCACACGGTGGTCGTCCGGGCGGTGGGCACAGACAGGCGGGCTTCATGTACACAAGCGCCGGCTGTGACGCGTCCGTCCCTCCCTCCAAACACGGGGGTGGGGTGCTGCTGCGTGGAAGTAGGTCATGTGGAAGAAATTACTGGGGTATTCCACAAATGACTTGGGCTGAGTACCTTTCGTTTAGGTTGTGTAATAAAAAAAATGACCCATTGCAGATATATGCTATGACTGACACTATAATTAGGCTACGTTTCATTCTACGATGAGAGATATTGGGCTCTTTGGTGCCCCTAGTGGCTGGCAAAAGTCAAAGGGCTGAACAGACCGTAATTAAACATTTAGATTGAGGGCTTTTATAAACACTCCCCCAAAGCACCAACACTTGCATTTGCTGGTTACTGTCCCCTCGTTTCCCCGGGAACAGGTGGTCATGTTAATGGCGCCATAAACTAAAATGCCTCGTTCAGTTGTTATAAATACTTCTGCTATTTTTATTATCGGCTATTTTACATTGTAAACGATGCATGATACACGCGAAGCATCAACTAAGATTTTTTTTTTTTTTTTTTTTTTCATAAGAATAGACCTATGCAAAGTTAGGTCTATATAACATTAAAACTAACAATTCAACTCTGCAAAAACACCAATTTTAAAACATTAATAAAAGCAACTTGCCCTGTAATCTTTCCTATAATGGTATATGCTATAAAGTAGTAATTTCATCTCTAATTTGTGTCTTTACTACGTTACTTGCATTTGTTGCCACTACCATCTGTCAACTCCAAAATTCCAATATTGATCAGATAATTTGGTGCGTTTCACTTGGAGGAGCGCCGGGCTTTGGCGTCATCTAGTGGGTAAGTGTTATACATGCAGATGACTGGGCTACTCCACCTGCGAACTGCATGGTTATTATTCTCCAAATATTTTCTCTGCACTGTCTAGACGCATAAGCAAGGCTTCTCTTTCAAGACTATTTCTGGATGCAAAAAAGATTAAAACAACCACAATAGTGATATATAAGCATGAATTTATTCTCCTTGTGCTTATCCAGGCCTACCAGCCTGTACCTGACTCATTGCGCATCATTAAGAAATGCTCCGATGGCCCATAATTCCTTGCAGTGCCAGTAGCTCATTGGATGCTTATCTCCTTACGCGAAGGACGGACAGCGGTGTGGTCCACGCTGCATGTGATGTGAGGGAGGCTGTGGGTGCCGCCTAAAAACGTGCAGACTCATTGGATACGCGTTGTTGCTAGGGGCGTGGGCTGGTGCGTCAAACCTTCAATTTCCAAAGCCGAAACAGGTGAGATTTTCGAAAACTACGGACGGAGGAGGGGAATGGTGAAAGGCCGTGAAAGACTTCATGCCGCAGTGAGAAAAAGAAGAATCTGACTGCTCAGTGCAGCCTCAGGACAATGTGGAGTTTTACGGGAGCAACACAAGGATGCTGAGGTCACACTTCCTGGAGATGAGTCGGATTTTCACTAGTGATTCCAACTTGCATCTCTTTTGTCACGGATGGTGAAGTCTTTGGGAATAATGTCTCTTTAAATCATTTATAGTTTCTGGACATGTAACCTATAATATACGAGCATGATGCAGTGCGTTTTGGGCTTATCGGATGAGGTCACGGGGTAAAGAGGCAATGAAGCCAGATTCGACAAGAATAGGTCTGCGCTGTCAACTCTGCTGCAAGGAGCAGGAGGAGGACCACGGCGTGAGGAGGCCAGGAGCACGCGACACGGTGAGACAAACCCCCCCTGCCCTAAACGTAGGATACTGAGCTGCTGAGGATACCTAGGGCAACACGCGCTCATGAACTGCGTCATTGTGAATGTTGCAGGTAGGCAGCAAACTCTTAGAGTCCGGGAGAGCTGTTGTCATTACGCAATGTCGCCGGTGAGGGCTGAATAATTAACGGGGATGAATTCGGCGGAGGATTCAACCCTAAAACCGCCACGGGGATCCACGTTCTCCTCTGCGCCTAATTTAGACACGGAGAGCACTGGAAATACACGCAGGCTCGTCTATGTGAACGGGACGGACCACAATGTCAACATCCAAAACGAAGCCGTGCGTGGAGCAAGTGACTCCTCCACAGACTACCGGGGGCTGGTCCGGCAGAGGTTCATCCGCAGGACAATGTGGATGTCCGATTCTGAGGAGCAGCCCTTGGACCCCCAGGACTTTACCAACACCAGCTCTGTGCTCACCATAGATCTGCGCGCCATCGTGGGCCGGAGTCGAACCCGCAACCAGGAGACTTCAAGCACAGAGAGCCACGTAGCACTGAAGGACAGTGCCACAAAGAGTGCCAGCGCAGATGAGGACAAGGGGGAAAGATGCGTGCCGGAGCCTAAAGCTGACAGCGCAGCTTTGGATGTGACAGGGAAGGCCGGAAGTGACGAGAATGAAGAGGAACCCGGGATGAAAGCAGTGTCCACCTCACCTGGGGGACGGTTCCTCAAGTTTGACATAGAATTGGGAAGGGGCTCCTTCAAGACGGTCTATAAAGGTCTGGACACCGACACGTGGGTGGAGGTGGCCTGGTGTGAGCTGCAGGTGGGTTCCCTGTCATAAATCCAAATGACTGCATACATGATACTTGAAAACATACATAATATGGGGCAGTTCATCCGTCACACTGTGTTTTCAGTGCACAGAATGACTGTATCATCTCTAAGTACAAACCTTTTAATAGTTCTTATTTATGTGTGCATTAATCCACATGAGGCTACAGAGAGATGCAAGCTGGATGCCTTTATCACAGAGCTGTACTTTAAGTCATAGCCAGCGTGCCCTTACTTAGCCTCACCAAACTTCGCATGGTTTATTTATGCCCACTGAAGAGAAAATCTTGTCCACTGAGATTATACCAGGTTTTTGCTCCTCTCTTATAAGGCGGCTAACACACCTGTGGTGTCACTTAGAGAGAAATACTGAAGGGTCTCAGTTGTGGATTTTGAATTGCTTTAGACTGCAGACTGCTGCATCACTAATCTGTGTTGTAATCTATGATCAGTTTATGATCAGAGTAGGCATATGTGCAGTACAGATTAGCCAGTAGAATTACAGACCTGAAGCTCTGGGTACCCTTTAAGATGTGGCCAAGAACTTGGGCAAATAAGTATTAATAATATAACTATAGATATACAATTATCTTAATCTGCAAAAGAAGAGCAAGTATGATATGTGTTCATTTATAGCAAAACACAATATTAAACAACATATACCTTAACATAGTTAATTAAAAAAACATGTATTAATTAAGAAGGGAATATATTATTTGTTATGTTATTATTACATGTTTGTAGGCTATATACACATGTGTAAACATTTAAGTATGTTAATTTGGGGTCTTACCTTAAACTCCTCATGCTCTGATCCTTGTGTCTTTTTGCCAAAGCAAACAATGAATGAAACCGCTTCATTAACACATTGTTTTATAGATGGACTAAGTCTTGCAAGGCACTGAAGACAACCCAGTATTTGCTATTTTGATGATAAATTATCATAAAAGTGAGACAAGTGCAAAGTGCCTGTTAACAGTGTGAGTAGTATCTGGCAGTTTCACAATATTTGTCTTGTTTAATGGGTTTGTTATGATTACTAAACATATTTTCCTTCAGTCACACAGAGAAGTGTAGAGGCTGTTTTATGCTGATGTAGCTCTCTGCAGCATAGCGGTGAGGCGAGAGAGAGGGGAGGTTCAGGTTGGGACAGTGCTCTAAAATATACTGTCCAATACGCAGCAAAACGGATCAGTATTTAGAGTGTCGGCAGCATTGTGCGTCCATTATTCAAAACAAGTGTGACATAGTTTAAAGAAAGACTGAGGTGCAGTGGTGTATGAGCCACACCCTGTTTGGATCTTCTTTCACTTGTCTCAATAACCAGTCCTCAATCTTAAACAATTGTATGGATAAAAGGACCTAAAACGAGAGACTATTCCAGTGCAGGTAAGACAAAGTGCTGCATCAAGCAATGGAAACCTTAGCAATAATCCATAATCAATAAGGACACAGGATATTCCCTGGTCCTAGACATTTGAACTCATCATTCCCATTATGTAGTTTTTGTCTATAGATTGAACCTAATAATAAACTTAATTCAACTTAATAATAATAATTACATCTTAATTAAGGTTAGGATTTAGGATATTAATGAAGTAGTTAGGCCTAAATCATTCTTAACAAACTGTTCATCATAAATTAATTCTTTCTTCATGCTTTATTAAGGCTAATTAGGCGTAATTTTTGAGAATGTGTTAGTATATATTAGTTTTACTAAAATATGTAATTATTTCTTATTGCTAGCTTTGTTGTTTATATTTATATGTATCCACTGTGCACAATCAGTTTTGCATGCCTGTAGTAATACAAGAAGTCTCCCTTGCCACCTCCAGTTTGATGACATAATTTGGTTTTGTACTTCAGGCATAAACATCATTTTCACTGTTTATCTGCAATTACACATTTATTGCCTTGTCAATGTAGATTGCATTTTGCTTGACGGGAAATGGAAACACAGGTATTAGCTCAGAGGTGTTTTGCTGTTGTGTGTGGTGACAGCATAAGTAGTTCAGCAGACCCCCATGTTTACACAGCCAAAATGCCAGGTCTGTATGAAGTCAAAATAAGAACCATAGGGCACATGAACAATGCAAGAAGCAAACAGAGATTTTGTTAATTAGTATGGCAAGGAAAATAACTGTGCAGATTATTTTATTCTTGAGGTAAGTTCTTCCCTAACTTCCTACAACAGAAAAGATTTATTTAATGTATGTGCAAACTAATACACTTATTTATTTGAAATTAAACTGGACAATACAGGACAAAAATATATAAACCTTAAAAAAAAAAAATAGAGTAGACTGAAAACAGGACAGTATAACATTGCTCCTTAATCACATTTATTTTCTTCATAAGGAACGGAAACTGTCCAAAGTCGAGCGGCAGAGGTTCAAAGAGGAGGCTGAGATGTTGAAGGCCCTGCAACATCCGAATATAGTGCGCTTTTATGACTTCTGGGAAACACAGCTGAAAGGGAAGAAGTGCATTGTACTGGTGACAGAGCTGATGACCTCAGGGACACTCAAAACGTGAGTTCAATACAGTTCTAAACCTGTAATTTCACATCTAATCAGGCAGAATAATTTTACAAATTATTTTGTGTATCAATAATTTGGCTAAATTCAAAATATAGCAATGATTGTATTACAAGTGCTCATTTCCCATGAAGGACCACATTTGACTACTCAGTAAATGTAGATGTATAGATTTATTGATTCCCCTTAGGAGAAATTCAGGTGTCTGGTAGCAAACACAATCATGGCAAGACTCACAGATACACAGTTAACTAAAATTGTTATTAACAGTAGTATAGAAGTAGTGCTTATTGCACTCAAATTAAATCACAAATGAAACACAATGACCACGCTGGGTGACAACACATAAATAAAGAGTTGAATGTAGTAACTTTGTTATTCGTCAGGTATCTAAAGCGCTTCAAGGTCATGAAGCCCAAAGTTCTGCGGAGCTGGTGCAGGCAGATACTGAAGGGGCTTCACTTCCTCCACACCAGGACTCCCCCCATCATCCACAGAGACCTCAAATGTGACAACATCTTCATCACCGGCCCAACTGGGTCGGTCAAGATCGGAGACTTGGGCCTGGCCACACTCAAGAGGGCTTCATTTGCTAAAAGTGTCATTGGTTAGTCATTCACAGTTATTAAGATACAAGCATACAATGTTTAAATGTGTGGAAGTAAAATAATTCTAGTAATTTGAACATATGTTCTATATTCATAATATAACAGACACTAAACACAGAAAGCTTATTTAGCTCTATCTTAAATTGGACATTATATGTGAGTCTAGCCTAAATTCTAAATAAATTTGAATTTTCGACCATGACACTTATTGACGAAGGATGAAGGATGAAAACTTATAGCTATCATTTGTTTTTGTTCTAATTGAATGATCCAGGCACTCCTGAGTTCATGGCCCCGGAGATGTACGAGGAACACTATGACGAGGCTGTCGATGTTTATGCTTTTGGGATGTGCATGTTAGAAATGGCCACTTCTGAATACCCCTACTCCGAATGTCAAAACGCTGCCCAGATCTACCGCAAAGTCACCAGTGTGGGTACTCCTACTTCCAGTATACAAAAAGTCTATACATATGATTTTTCTAGTATGTATTTTCTGTATTTGATGGTAGGGGGTAAAACCAGCCAGCTACAGCAAAGTGAGCGACCCAGAGATAAAGGAGATCATAGGGGAATGCATCTGTCATAAATGGGAAGAAAGGTGAGTAACTGTAATATGCCAGTAATAGTTAGTTCAGAGTGCACATTTTAAACTCTTCATTAGAATTTGAGAAAAACTGAAATATGAACTAGGGCAAGGTGATATGCTTGCATTCCTCACATCTAATCTCCTAGTTTCTGTCTATGTCCCTTCACAACTGAGAGGAAAATCAGTTGCAATGTAGGTCTAATTATATCATATTTTAAATTTTATATCATTCCCATATCATAATATATCACCAGTGATATGATATGGCCCAGCTCTAATATGAACTGCTTAGTTTATCAACCAAGAATTACAACCATTTCAGAACATGTTTGTAGAGGTCTAAACAACTGGTCAACAGGTTTTATATAGAATAAAACAATGCTATGCTATTGTCACTTGTCACTTTTTTTTTTATATATTGCAACCACTATTTACTGTTACTGTTACCGTCCACATGGCTATGCTTCTATCACTTGACACAGTTCCTGTGACTCCTGCAGGTACTCAATTAAAGACCTTTTGAACCATGCTTTCTTCGCTGAGGACACAGGCGTGAGGGTGGAGCTCAACGAGGAGGATGATGGGGAGAAGACAACTATTGCTCTGAAGCTCTGGGTGGAAGATGCCAAAAAGCTGAAGGGGAAGTACAAGGACACTGGAGCCATTGAGTTTACCTTTGATCTGGTGAACGAGGTCCCTGAAGTGGTTGCTCAAGAAATGGTACAAAAAAAGAGAAAAAAAGTCCACACTGAAATTGTACATTCAAATATTTCCAGTTCAATCTTTTTGCCTTTAATCAAGACTTTTATTGAGGTCATTAGACCACCAGCATTTAAGTAGTCTATGAAAAAACTGAATGACAGTGTTCATGTACAATTTGCAGTAGCTGAAGTTGCTATTGTATGCTGTGCCTTATAGCATGTAATCTCATACTGGTCAATGGTTTAAGATAGAGAGTGGTACAGTTACTGCATTGACTGAAATATAAGCCCTTTGTGGGGGTAAACTGATTGTTTAAACACGTCTCTCCTAGGTCGACTCTGGGTTCTTTCTGGACTGTGATGTGAAGATTGTCAGTAAGTCCATTCGTGACCGAGTGGCTCTGATCAAATGGAGGAGAGAGCGCAGAGTCACTGTGACAAATGGAGAAGCAGTGAAGAAGCCTCAGTCGAACCTGCTGCAGGTCCCTGGAGCTGTTCCCCCTCTGGCCCCAGACTGTGAGGAGCAGGAAGCAGAGCCACAGACACTGGTCTGCAGTGTGCCCATCATTGCACCTGCCACATGTATGACTCTTATAAATGCACACATATTATAACCATAGAATGTAACTTTCAAGTACAATTCTGTTGTGGAAATTGTAAATACAATATTGAAAAGTCACAGTAACTGCAGTGTCTGTATTATAGCTTCAGTCAGCAATGATAAATCATCAATCGTTGCTCCTGCATATCAATGAACCGCCACTTCACAGTCCTCCTCCTTTTGAGTGTGTCCTTTCAGCAGAGGACATTGTCATGAGTTATGTTTTCTTCTGTTATTACAGGCGACACTATAGTGAGCTCCACCATCCAATCAGACGAGCACCCGACCCAACAGAATGTACCCTTTCAGTCTCTGCCAGAGCCCTCTTCTCAGATTTCCAGCCCCCCTTCACTGGCTGACCCCCGACTGCTCCAGGGTTCCCACCAGCTAACAGCAGCACAGGCCCCACAGGAGACCTACTCTGCACCTCCCACACAGGTACAGCAGGGAGGCCCTCAGCCCGGCACAGTGCATCCACATCCTGGACCAGGTGCAAACATCCAGGAGCCATACAATAATCAAACTGTAAGTGTATCAGTTCTAATGTTTTCCTTTTTTATATAACAATTACCGTATTTTCCGGACTATTAAGCGCACCTGAATATAAGCCGCATCACCTAAATTTTCAAAGAATTTTATTTTTCTACATATATAGGCCGCACCTGTCTATAAGCCGCAGGTGTCCACGTCTTCAAGAAGTTTTCAAGTTCGGAGCATCTGCTTGTATTGCCTCTAAAGCTTTTGTCGTCTTTTTGCATTGAGTCAGTTCGTCACGCTGCCGTCGCCAACGTCTCACCATCGACTCATCGATGCCGCGTTCACGTGCAGCAGCTCTGTTTCCTTCTTTGACAGTCAGATCAATTGTCTTTAACTTCAATGCTGCATCATATGCATTTCTTCGTATGTTTTCCATAAGGAGGGTGTGTGCATGAAGCACAAAATAACTGTTCAAAATCAAACGAGCATCTTCCTCAGCACATCATCTCTTCACCTGTCTGTTTCGCTCTTGCGCCCCGTCACTTGGCGCTCTACAGCGCATGTCTCGAGCAGAAAGAGCCGCTGTCCTGTCTGGGATCATGTCAGTGTCTTGTATCATGTCAGTGTCTTGTAGGATTTCAACAGGATTTCAGGCTCTCCGGGGGTCGGGGTTAGTTGTATCGATCATGTATGAGTGGATGTCCCGCTATTGAAGTTTGAGACGTTTCGTCTCGTCATTTACGCCTCACCTGCATTTAACACATACGGGTCATTAAGACGTATCCCACTCACTAATGTTCATTTAGCAGCAGAACTTATTTTATCACGCAGCGATAAACTGTTTTAGTGCTGACAACAGCGCTAGCGAGTGTTCTAACTAACCCTAACCCATGTTCACCGCACAGACAGCGGCGCTTTCTGCACTCAAGCTGCGCGCACATGCGCTGTGTTCATAGACGAATAATATATTAGCCGCATCGGTGTATAAGCCTCCAAAGTGTGAGAAAAAAGTAGCGGCTTATAGTCCGGAAAATACGGTAACTTATTTTTATATTTAAATGTCTTAGAGCTACAACAGTCAATTACTTTGCCATGACTTCCCATTCCTCACTAAAAGTACTAAACAATCTTCCAGGCGGGGGAGTGCCCCCCGGTAGAGATGGGCCACTGCAGAATACACTGTAAGAAAGTAAATCTGAACCATGGAGGAAGTTTGATGGATCCTGACTCTTATAGACTTTTATACAGCTCAATATTAAACAATCACCCATTACTATCTCCTGTCCACATGTCCCCTATCCACCCACAACATGAGTCAGCTTTCAGCTGCTCGAGTTCTCTTATTCAACCTCTGGATTTACAGCCCCTGAGCCCACAATTACGGCACCATTGCAAGGCTTGCAGGTTCTTCCTCAAAGAGAGAGCTGAAGCAAGGCAGTCTATGGGACACTTTCATTCACAGGGCTTCTCTGCCTGTACAGGGGGTCTCATGCCTCCTCTTCTAACATCTCCAACCACAAAGACTTTAGCTGACTGTGCACTCTCCAAGAGCATAAATTTTGTGGGCTCCTATCCAACCTTACAACATTCAAAGCATTTGCTTGAAGGTAAAGATCTTACTTTACTGGATCACTGTCTCCATCACATTGTGGGGCGCAGGACCAGTTCTCCCACTCTCCAAGCAACTTGGTCACCATACCAACAAACGGTTCCTATTTCATCCTTTGATGACAGCAGTCAGGACATGGATCTTCCATTGCCTTTGCCCACAAATCTGTGCAGGAATTCTGGGTTTCCACTTGAAAATGAAGACAGACCAGGTTCATTGGTATGTCAGAGAACATCCATCCATTTTCTTTCACTTATCCGGGGCTGGGTCACAGGGGCAATGGTCGAAGCAGGGACTCCCAGACTTACTTCACCCCAGACACTTCCTCCAGCTCCTCCAGGGGGACCCTAAGGCGTCCCCAGGCCAGCCAAGCCAAGAGACATAGTCCCTGGGGCCTCCTCCTGGTGGGACATGCCAGAGAACAAGGCATACATATCCCTGCCCTGCAGTATTGCTAGCCAGGCTGAGTATGTAGCATCTTTAGACTTTTTGCTTTCAACAGCAGCAGTGGTATCATTCATTAAATGTGATATGTGTTGTGCTGCTATATTTGCATTTTACATCTAACAGTATTAATGTACCTTTTTGCATATTGTTTTCATTAGACAGTTTCTGCTCCAGAGGCACCTCCAACAGCCCAAAACCTCTCTTCTTCATCAGCTCCCACTCCTCCACAGACCCAGCTCTCTAGTCAACTTGAACAGGTACAGCAACAAACTCAAATGAGAGCAAGAGTGAAATGATCTACTCTTTTTCATTGTGAGATTATTATAGAGCCATGATCACCCCCAGCCTGTGCCACAGCTCAGATACAACACTTTGCAAACATTTCTACCTGACAAGTCTTGCATCTTTGGATTTATTTGAATGACTTTTTCAGCAGGTATCTGGTGATGTGCCCTCCTCTTACTCAAGTCCCCCAGACATGTCTGCTAACCTCCCACATTCAGTGCCTGTGCTGCCACTGCAGATCAACACACAGGTATGTGCTGTAGCATCCACACATAAAGCTGAACTAACCTCTATGCTCAGGGCTTATGACTGTTGTGTGCGTCGACAAGTTGTCTTTTTCATTGTATCATTTTCCCCTTTTCTTTCCCAGTTTTCTTCACCATACCCAGGCACAAACACTGGGGTTCACCAGCCCTCTTTGTTCTCTCCTCTGTCATCCACCCATCCAAGCAGTGGATCTGTCCTGCCCAGTTCCCCCACAGCCCATCTCACTCTCCCTCTGAACACACCCCGACATCCCTCCACCCTCGCCCCTCTGTCGCCCCTCACTGCACTGCATGTCCCCTCTGTCACACTCTCTAGTCCACTGCTTGCCCCCTCCATGCTGACTGCTGTGTCCTCGCAGCAGAACTACCCTGGATCCTACACAAGCCCTTGTGGCATCCATCCCCCTCACTTCTTGCCTTTCTCCCAGGTTCAACCCATCCCTTACCCTGCTAAGTGCCATGAGCAGCTCCTGACTGGGCAACCTGTCCAGGTGAATATTTGACACAGTTCTCAGTTACTGGTTGAGGAGTAAGATATTCTGAGACAATTATTGATTTTTAAAGAATTTAGATATTAACTAGATGGGAAATTGACTACAGCGTTTATATCTTGTGATATGGACATTAGTTTTAAACTCTGCTGAGATTTATGGATACAAATTTGTTCCCATTTTAAAAAAAAGTATATATATGTTTTTGAAAAGGGTCGAATTGTTAGAGTAATGTTGATTATAATAATTAAAAATATATTTTCCTATAACTGCTTGTTCTGCACTTACAGGTACACGTGATCACTCCATTGAATAATCTGGGAGATCAGCTCCCATCTCTGGCCCCCTCTGTCATTCCACCTGCTCAGTCTGCTCTCGTGGGAAGTGAGGATAAAGAAATCGCTGCAGCTGTTCAGAAAATAGGTCCAGGCGCAGTCCCTGACTCAGTCTCAGCAGAAACCCCACTTCCATTACATTCTCAAGGTTTGTGCTCCCCACCAAACCTGCCTCCCCCTGCTGCAGTGTGTCAAACTGCAGGCCCCCACACTTCAGTTGTCTCTGTCCAAACGGAGCATCAGAGCAGCCCCCCTGCAGACCCAGTGATACCTCCGACCTCAGCACCATCCATCCCAGGGGCGTCCCCGGTTGCTGCTGCTGCGTTGGCACAAGCACAAACTGCAGCCGCTCCTCAGATGGCAGCTCTGCAGCCTGCTGGCATCCTCAGCACTGTGTCCCTGCCCGAGTGTGCCAGCCTGCCTCCAACTCAGCAAAACACGGAGGCTGCATCTGCATCTAGCACCTTACAACAAGATCACTATTTAGAGGTACAGGTAAAGCCAAATTTACCTTTAATTGTCAGTTGAGCAATATTAACATTTTACATAATGGCAATTGCAAAACAGGGTCACCTTTTTACACTGTATTTCACTGTATTTCATATTTTTCATTATTTTCACAGGATCTGCTAAAGGAGAAACCAACATCATTACCAAACTACTGCTTTGACAGGTGGATAACATCTGAACTTCAGTCATGAAAGAACCACTGGAATGGGTTGAAAATAAGTTTGTTTGACAAATAAGTTTGCAATTTGTTTGACTTTTTTATAGTGTCAATTCTGATGCAGCATCTGGTAAAGAATACAGCGATGGCTATGATAGTTTTGCCAGTGTGGGAAAGGGAGATGGAAAACATAAAAAACACCGCAAATCTGCACGAACACGGTCGCGCCAAGAGAAGACCAGCAAACCTAAACTGAGCATGCTCAATGTGAGCCACTGTAGATACATGATACAATGTTTTTTTAATCCAAAAATATATCTATGTATCTGATTTTCCCTGTTGTTATTATACCCACAGGTTTCAAACACAGGTGATAAAATGGTTGAATGCCAGCTTGAAACTCACAACCACAAAATGGTGACTTTTAAATTTGATCTGGATGGAGATGCTCCAGAAGAAATAGCCACTTACATGGTCAATTTAGTTACACTCATTTCTGTCTTTTTCTAATTTCTCTTCAGAAAAACAAAGTTTTAAAAAAGTAGTTTATATTTATTTGTTTTCAGGTCGAAAATGGTTTCATCTTACTGATAGAGAAGGAGATCTTCATCGACCAGCTGAAGGACATAGTGGATAAAGCTGAAGATATGCTGCATGAAAACATGGAGGGAGAGAAAGTGGCCATACTGAGCTGTAGTCCCAAGCATGGCCAGACCTCAGACAGTCAGCTCGGGGAGGTATAGGAGAAGAAATTAAAATACATAAAGACACACTACATTTTTATATTTCTTGACACATAACTGTTTAAATGTTGTAGAGTCAACAGACTGCTTTTCAACCCGTCTATCAACAAAATGGTATCTCATTCATTAACATTCATTAAAAATAAATAAAGATTTTTAAAGATTTCTGTCACTATTTCATTGCCACACTGGTGTGATTTCAGTCCTCCACACTGGAAAAAGATGGTTCATAATCTGCCCTGTAGAGGAGACCCCCCGTCAGGAGACCACGTCCACCACAGCGCAGTCACCTGGGACCTCTGCTCCAGCCCAGGACGACACTGGAGTGAGACAACCTTCAACCCTTAGAGGTGACTGTCTGTTGCACTGTACCAGCACAGTACTAAATCTGTCCCCTGCGTTAAACAATAACACAATTTTATGGCTACAGAGTGTAATTGGGAAATGACAAACGTACTGTACATTCAACTACCCCTGCAACAGCGTTTTTAAAGCAGCAGTTTTTGGCATGCTTTCATAAAAATGTGTTTTCACTTTTGCAGAGGATGGCTCATCTTCCACAATGTCTGGTGGAAGTGGAGGATTTCCATATGATGTCTATGGCTTCTGTAGTCCTCCAATAATGTCCAACACAGACCCCCTGCTCTTAGCTACTCTGTCCCCTCCTGTGTCTGCCCCTCCCACTCTGCAGTCAGTCCCTCCAGTGGAGCCAGCTGCTAGCTCTGTCTCACAGGCACCGCTCCCTCTGGAGGAGTCCCAGGCCTCTCCTGTGGGCTCCATGTCCCCCATTAACACGGTCCAGCCTTTAGCAGAGCTCTCCCATCCTGCTGCTATAGCAGAGGAGCTGCCCTGCTGTCCTCTGGTCTTGTCTCTAGATGTGAGTGGCCCTCAGACAGGCACCCCTCTCACCCCTCTGCCTCTGCATGAGCCAACTCTATCCAAAGAGCCTCTGTCTTTGGCTTACGCATCTGCAGCACGTGACCGACCACAACAGCCTGTGGTGCTGCACCAGCCTTTCTCCAATGTGACAAAAGTGTCCTCTCTGCCCCAGAGTCCAGCATCCTCCCAACACGGGGCAGGGGCTGTAGAGGCCGACGCAGAGGGCAGAGTGGGGCGTGGGGGCTTTGTGGATAGCACCATTAAAACCTTGGATGAGAAGCTGAGGAACTTACTTTATCAGGAATACGCTCCTATGTATCCATCGGGCAGCACTGCAGAGACTCCAGGATCAGGGACTGAGTACATCCAGTCGCCTCCAGGTCCGGACAGCGCCACCCTAGGGTCGGGAAACAGTACTCCAGGGCCCATTGGGGAGGGCCGCTATCGGGCAGGCGAACAGCTTGTGAGTCATAAAACAAATAGAATCATTATTGTTTTGAGTTTTAAATTGTAATAATCTGTTTACTCTCTGTGTTTGTCCCCAATAGCCTCAGATCCCAGAAAGAATAGATAGTCTGAGCACACTCAGTGATTCTGCAGTGTGTGGTATGTACACAGTCATCAGTCTAACTATTATCCAAACATTAACATTAGAGTTTCACAATGATGTGTTCAATGACTGTTCTGTAGCTTCACTGTCGAGAAGACAAGTCCCTCATTCTGTTTCTTGCTCTGGGACAAGAGGCCGGTTCAAGGTATACTTCTGTACTTGCACATGTTTATGTTTTGTTGGCCTACTTAGGGCTGGAAAGGCTTGTGATCAACATACAGCTCTGTTAATTTTCAGATCATCTCTGTCCCACCTGAAGTGGCCAACAGACGAGATGTGAAGCAAAGGAGCTGGAGCAGTGTGGCCTCTCCTCCTCAGGCTCTGGGGTACATGGTGGAGCAGGTGGAGGTCTTGGCTCCCTCCACAACTATCGGCCGTTTCTCTGTAGTGAGCACAGAGGATGAGTTCACACAGAGGACACGCTGCAGTCGCTACTCTGCACCACCGGACTTCTACCTGGACACTCCGCCCCAACCGGCCTCCAGCTCTGTGCCAGTGGATGTCACCGTTCATGCCCGTTTTATGTCCTCTGACTCTGGGGCAGAGAGCAGCCCTGCAAAGTTGCCCCCCTGCACCCCGTCCCAGCACAATCGCTCTGAGCGGAGAGGAAGTGACCTCATGAAGAGGGCAGTGGCCTTCCTGCGTCGCTCAGGTCGCAGTAGTAGTGTTCAGAGCTCGGACTCTCCAGCGCGTCACGGAGGGGTGCACGGTTCTGCTTATGGCAGCAGTGACAATGACTCTGAGATGGAGGATTCTGACATCAAGAGAGAGTTACAACGGCTCAGGGAAAAGTCTGTTTAAATGTCTCTAGTGTTATTACTTATTTATGTTATTGGTAATTTCTCTATTATTCTTCCTCCATCTTTTCAGACATTTGCGGGAGATTTCAGAGTTGCAGGCCCACCAGAGAGACGAAGTGGAACTGCTTTATCGACGCCTTGGTAAAGTCCCACCCCCTGGCCTAGCTCTTTCCCACACAGCTCCGCCTGTAGGCCGCAGAAAGAGATCAGGCAAACACAGGCTCAAGGCAGGCAAACTCTTGAGCCCTTTGGTTCAACAGTTCAGAAATGTCACAACCAGGACCAATGAATCCAGCAAGGCCTGTTAGTATCTTTTCACCTTCATGTAACTGTAATGAACATTGCACATCTGATTCACTGTTTGTGTTGCTGTTTCCAGCAGCTGCAGCCTCTGCTACAGCAGGCGAGACTGTGGTGAGTTTGAATGGATCTCCAGCCAAAGGGCCCTTCCCAAGTCAGGGCCGTCCGCGTTCCTGCACCAGTCACCTGCCCACATCCACTGCAGAACCAGTGCACACACAACAGCCCTGCTCTCTCAAAGGCTCCTTCTCCTCTGACAACATTTACTCTGGTCATCACGGAGACAGTAGCACCACCACTCCCCCGGCGCAAGGTGACATAGCAGTATTCATTATTTATCTTTGCACAGAATTGTAAATCTGAACCATCCATTTAATATTTTAGATATTTCAGACCTGTGCTCATCTCACTCTGGTACATTTGTGATTATATCGTTTTGCAGGATGGTCTAATCCACCGACTGAGAGTGTGACTTATAAATCCAGTAACAAGCCTCGTGCTAGATTTCTGAGTGGGCCCGTGTCTTTATCTATCTGTTTGTATCTCTTATTCGATATAGAGTTGTTGGGCTTTTTTCTGTCATATTACATAATGCTTTTTTGCGAGGAAGCCATTATTTATTCAAACCTTAGACAATTTCAGATACATTACATAATAAAAATTTGTTATGCTTTCTGGATCCTTGTTTGACCAGTTGTGGCTGTAGAGTTCATTGATCCTTTGGCTGGATATAAGGTTTGAATAACTCTGTAAACATTGGTGCATTGTGTTGGAACACATTCAGATGCCCCAAGCATTTGCATGGCAACATTTATACATACCAAGTACAGATCCATCACTTTAAAACTCACCTTTTTCTGTTTGGTCCTGTGTCAGCAGCATGATTGTACTTGAACCGCTGCACCTTCATTGCCTATTTATGTTTTCTTTTTTACATTTTGGTGTAAGCTTTTAGAAGCAATTTTCTCCAACATCTTGGAATTTACATTGTATAGTATAAATATAAACTTTTGTTTCTAGGGACAACCCTAAAGCGACTGTGTTTGGGGAAAGACCGTGGCAACAGTATGTATTTTGATCATTTTAATTAACACTATGCACTATGTAACTTTTCTTGTAGAGGCTCCGCCACCATCTCCTCTGTATAGTGATGTTACGTCTTTGCCTGGAATGTTCCATAATATAGCATTAAATCTATCTCCATGGAGACAAACAGAAGACGATACCAGGCCTAGTTATCGTTACAACAGTGTAGATGTGACCCATTCACAGAATGCAGGTTTTTCAAGTTGTTTTTAAGTAATAAAAGCACCTGTTATTGAATAAGTGCAAGATAGATAAGTTTAGTGTGGAACATTACAGGCAAAGCAATAACATCTCCATGGACTCCATGGAAAATCTCAGTTCATACATCTCTATTCTGTCTTCCCCAGGATCTGGTACAGGACCTGGGGCTTTCAGTCAGCCTCACCCACCCCCCTCTGGCACCACCCCTCCGCCTCACCAGCCCGTCATAGGTCTGGCTCAGGCCAACAACAGCAACAACAAGACGCGCTCGTACAGTGTGACAGAGCACGTCCTGTGTGAGGACCTGCAAAGGCTCATGGACGACTGGGCCCAGGAGGTGCTCATCGTGACCCATCGTCCTGGGACAAACTCTTTGAGCATCAGTGGGCAGCGGCTTTGTGAAGAGATGCCCCCAAAGCATCAACAACAGCAGAACAATGTTTCCAGTGTATGTTTTATTTTTCTATAATTTAAATGTTTGTTTGTTTTTAACGGACACGACATAACAAGTAGAATACAAAAAAGCTAAAATTTAAACAAGACAGGTCAGGTCAAATACTTACAAACAAATGTATTGCAAGCAAGGATTATTTGACTTCTACTTTCTACCACATAGCCAACCATATACTGTACCTTTCCCCTTCAGAATCTGACAAAACTCCATAAAGCTCTGCTATTACTTTATCTGTCTGTCTACTAATACTTGGCACATCACGCTGGGGGAGTTCTACATGTATCTGTATGGTGGAAGCTTTTACCATGGAGACACAATACACACGTTAGCAAAGTTTTAAGATTGTCTGAAAACTCGAGAAAAAATACAAAATGAATTTAAACAAAACATTTTCAGGAGCCTGTGATCAATACAAGTGTTCATGGTCCTGTTTAGGTGTTTGATTTTCAACAAAAAGGTGAGAGTGACTAATTAAAAATCTGTTGGCTAATGCTAACTAGCTTGTGACTAATTGTATGTGAGAGACGTTTAACAACACAGATCAGCTCTCCTGTTGTAGTTCCAACTAAATCTGTTTATGGTCACAAAGCTCTGATTAAAAGTCTAACAAAGCTTTAGACCGAGCAGTGTCTACAGTTAGCTTCACACCCCGAGGGAATGTTGATGACACGGGTGCAAAGTATCACTTTATATGGATGAAGAATGTTCCAAATATTCAGTGTTCAAATATTATTAGGACTTACATCACGACCATTTTCAACTTTTAATCTCTGTATGTTTGATGTTGTAGGTGTGGGCAGCGGTGGATCAAAACCCGTATGCCTCCTCTGGACCATGTGCCTGTTACCCCCTTTCTGTGTCTCCACTCCAAGCTTTGCCCTCTCAGCTCTCCGTCAGCCAGGGCCCGGGGCTGCCTTACCCCCACCCCTCTGGAGCAGTCTTTGCTTTCCCCCCTGTCCCATCTGCCCTAGATGCCCTCCCCAGTCCTGCTACATCTCCATCACATCAGCCTCCTTGTTCACCTCATGAACTTAGGACTCAGTAACTGCAGTAGCTTTGCGTCTTCCAACTCTACGACCGTAATATTACAAGAAGGTCAGTTCATCTGTGCATATATTGTATATATTCAACTGGCATGATTTGTGTTTGTACATATTGACCTCTGCTTTTAATTGTGTCAAACGCCACATCTTCAAATAGAATTGAGTGCAGTCACATAGAAACTATATTTCTTATTGCAAAATTATAGGTGCACTACTTCAACTTAATATTTTAATACGGTGGAGAATTCTCATCGTAATTATAAAGGGAACCATAGTTTAATACACCTAAATTGTATAATTTCATTTCATTTTTTTTTGTTGATTATATTGTGATGGTAATTAGGGATGTGTATCAGCAAGACCACTGGGTTTATCAAGTTAGCAAGTTTATCTAGTGTACAATACAATATATACCACAATACTGTATTATTTTAACTAAATAATGCAAGTTGTGATTTAATTTTCCCACAATATTCTCGTTTGTTGTAGTGCTTGTACATGTATAGGGTAACAGGCCAACCCCGAGGAGTTTCTTTGCATTTGTCTTCATATGACGTAAGCTGCCATGTAAATACAGACCTAGCCTGTACATAGCTGTGGTATTTGTACAGACAACAATAGCCTATAGGTGGGTGCTGCAGCTCTGCAGCACTGTTAGCCACCATTACGTTGTCACTGTGAAGTCCTGCACTGGTCTATAGGATAGGCTTTTAATATTTGCTTCCTCATTCACAAAGACATGTTTCATTAGTTAAGCTTTTAGCTATAACACTGGATATCCTTTAGGGACAAGAATGAACTTGAACTTTATCTACAGGTTTTCAATACATACCTGCAAGAGTGCCTTGAACTGCAGTTTCTGTTGTGAAGAAAAGCATTTAGACAGCATTTAGAGAGATTATCCTCACTTGGTTATAAGTTAAACGACAAATGAAGTTGCTGCACATAAAATAGTCTTGATTAAAGGGAATGTTTTGTTCACTTTTTCCATGCCACAACCTGCATGAACACAGGTTGAAAATGGCTGAAAAAATAAGTGCTCTAGTTACACACCACATCATCCATACCTCAGAAGAAGAAGATCTGTAGCTTTACATATTGTTGCCTTTGAGTTCACAATTCAAAAAAATAAGGAGCCGTTTGTTGTGAATGTGGGAAATTATGCTATTATTTATTAAGATTCCAATAATTCTTTTTTGTATAGAGCCTTAAACAGCCTAGGTGGTGCACAATGAGCTTCACAAAATACAAATACACAAGAGTCGTGCAAATCTATTTAAACAACATAATTAAAGCCACATGTAACCTTTTAGCCAAAAAACTTGGTTGTGTTTATTGCACTGAAAATCTTTCATCCTTACTTGTTTTTTGTTTTTTTGTTTTTTTTTTGGCTATGGTTTTAACTTTGTATTTTCATGAAATCATGCAGGTGATGGTGAAAGGAACATACTGTACTACTGTACTATACTAAAATATTTAAAAGTCTACAGATTATTTACAAATTATTGGCCTCTGACACAAAGTTATTGATAGAAACTATGTGCCAAAGGCCAGATCGGACTTTGAAGTGTCCTTTTCGTAATTAAAAATCAGGGGCTAATCAGCCTTTAATAATGATGAGGTGTTGAAGATCTATTTGTTGAGATAGATATACCTTAGCTATAGTTTAAAAGAACGTATTCATCTATTAAGAATTAGAGACTTAGCAATTTCAACTGAAATGCATTTAGAGCATATACAAATATACACATTACCATACATTGCTATTTGTTTCACAGCAACAGCAGTTTTGACTCATACAATGTATTTAGCACCAGGCACTGCACACTGAAGGACATAAACAATAGCTTCCACTGTTTTCAGTATAATTTAGGGTCACTTGTTTCTATGCAGTTGACATGTGTTTTTGATGTTTGTAGATTACTTTTGCCTGCTTTTCCACCCTGCACTTTGCTGACTTGGTCAGCACTGTTTCATAATGCTGTAAATACTTAAAGATCAAAACACAATAAACTCATTTTTGCTTGACCTTGATATGTCTGACCTATCCGTTTGTCCTCTCTATGACCACTGTAAAAATGTAAATTGCCAGTAACATGGTATTTACTGGAATAGAGGCAGGACCTTTGTGCACATCAATATTTGGCTGTGTGTATTTAAAAGCCTGTCCAAGTCTCTGAGTTCAGTTCAGATTGAGCACTATGGAGAGAAGGGTCACCCTCCTTGTCCTCCTGGGACTGCTGCTGGGACTGGTCACCACATTGCCCAACAAGGTACAATATCTTAATACTAAACCTGATCCACAAGCGATTCTTCATTCAGTATAAGTGGGGCCAAAAGCTTGCAGTTAGATATGTGCACATATTTAGGCTTTATATAAACTTCCTACTTTAAAATTCAGGTTGAACTTGAACAAATCAAATACCTTGAATGGACAGAAGTTATTTGATTTCATATACTTGACTTGGTGAAATGAATATAATTGCACCCTTATGGCATTATTAAATAACTAGGCTAAATGATCTTGAAAGCAAGTACTTGCTGGAATAGTAATCTAAAGGAGTGCATTCGCATTTTCACATTCCACAGATTTGCTATTATTTCTGAGCTGAAGTCCAAACTAAAACCTCAACCAGACCAGGACTAAAGCAGGACTGCAACAGAATAAACCAAGTCTTTATCAGGACTAAACTGAGCTCAAATCAGAGATAAACCAAGACAAGTGTGAACATATGTCAAATAAGTAAATAATTCATTCTAACAGGTGAAAAGGAAACTTATTTTTAACCGAATTGTATACCGAGGCAGATGTTACCTGCTTATTGAGAATCTGTAGTGGCTCTAAAAGGAAGAAAGGTCATTATTTGTCATTGTTTGTTTTATGATCAGGCCTACATTAAACCAACATCACTTTGTTGGCTGTTAGAGAAAGCAGTTTTAAGTTTTTAATAGTTTTGTGACTGGTGTTTCAGCAATTGAAGGGTGTGTCTGCAGTTATTTAGTTTGACCAATTGAATTCCTTCCTGCCCCTAAAGTGAGTGCGCTGCTCTTCAGTGGGCTGTTATTCAACTCCACAAAATAAACACATTATGTTGTGAAATGTATGTTTGCTCAGGGCGATTGGGACATCTACAGTTTTTACATCAACTCCACAGTGACCAGCCGCTATGCCACCACCGTCATCACGAGCCGCGTGGCCAACCGCATGGACCAGTCTAAAGAGATTGAATTTCATGTTCGGATTCCCAAGAACGCCTTCATCAGTAAATTCAGAATGTGCGTAAATTAGGGCATCATAATTGGATCGAAATCAGTTTATATTTTATTATTATTTAATGGAATGTCTTCTACAAAGAGCAAAATATACTTTTGGATTAATATATATATAAGCTCAACCACACTTTTGCTGCTTTTGACACAGTGATATTGAGGATTAATACTATAAAACTCTATACCAACTGACATCAAAGTACTTAATCATTCATGCTTTTTAAGAAAGTGGTGGAAAGAGTGCTGCAAATCCGTACTCCAGTGAAATTACAGTTACTTGTTAGAATTTTTCGCAATTACAAATACATGTTTAAAAAAATCTACACAAAAATGTATAAATAGCCTAAAAAACTGAGTATTTTTAATTAGTTACTTTTCACTTGTATTAATAAAATATTATTCCATATATATATATATTAGATGGTATGAAAACAAGTATGACAACATGTAACCTACATATTTTAAATAAAATGGCTTTTTTTTTTTTTTTTTTCCTAAAGTTAACTATACTTCAAAGACAACAACCAGCGTATTTTTAATCTCTACAATTGCAATCACTGAATTTTCCTGCCAGCTATTCCCAGAGTTTGAAGTATTGACTCTATAGGTTTATGGACGGTGCAGTGTATGACGGTGTGGTGAAGGCAAAAGAACAAGCTGAGCGTCAATACACAGCGGCTGTCTCTCGGGGCCAGAGTGCAGGAATTGTCAGGTACAAACAAGAAATAATCAATAATTTGGATATTTTTTGTTGCACTTCTAAAACATAGTAATAGCATGGTAATAAGAAGAAAATAGCATAGTAACTGGGATAAAGAGGGATAAATGCATTTTTCACCCATAATTATTACACAGAAAACTATTTTCAAGGTCCGTTCAAAGGGTGACCACCAGTCCCTCTTGTGGGTGCCCATTGCAAATTTTCCTTTTCAGTGTTTCATTAATGCACATGAATTGTATACATAGTTTTATACATATGGTCATAAATTTTTATCGCATTCATTGGTGTAATATGTTGGCAGCTTTGTGAGTTATGAAAGATGAAAACTATTACTAATTTTCTATTAGCTTAAAATTCCCAAGTCCAACCCTCTATGCCCCACTGCATTCAAAGCGTCCCTTCTTCTTTTCTTTTTTTTTTTACACTTTGAGATGAGACTTTGAGTCACCCTTTTTAACATCCATCCTGGAATCTTTCACTAGAAGAACATATTAACAATTTGCCCTGATAATTGACAGTCTTCAAACTGGATTTGTGTGTATTTTATTTCCATGAGTAATTACCATATATCCTTTTAGTTACCAAGCTATTCCTATTCTCTTACCATGCTATTACTGTACAAAAACACATCAGCCTCATTTTATGCTCATTGTTTACCTAAGTTCTGTGGGGAGAACATTGGAGGAGTTTAAAACTTCTGTTACTGTGGCTGCTCACAAAAAAGTCACCTTTGAACTCACCTACGAGGAGCTACTCAAACGTAGACTTGGCAAATACGAGCTACAAATCTTTGCTCGGCCCATGCAGCCTGTCAAAGATTTCAAGGTAGGCTTGGACAAAAAAAGATAAAGAGTAAAAATGCAAACTTGAGTGTACATTGTTTTGTATGTCATTTTCAGGTTGATGTGCACATAAACGAAGATGCTGGACTCCAGTTTATAGAGTTTAAAGGCGGCCTGAACACCAAAGAACTGGCAAATGCAATTACTAAAAATGTAACAGACAAACAGGTGAAGTTTGTTTCTTCAGCTTTGATATTTTGGTACTCTCTTTGGAACAGTCAGAACAGAAACAGCATACCCTGCACCCTGTGGTTAAAGACAAAGAACCCATTTCATTTATTTGATTATCTGTAATTATTCACATTTTAATTTGATTTGTAGGCCTGGGTCAATTTCTATCCAACTGTGGATCAGCAGAAGGTTTGTGACAGTTGTTCAGATGACGGCGTGAATGGAGATCTGGTCATTTTTTACGATGTTAAAAGAGAGGTCCCATTTGGAGATATCCAGGTAAGAATTCAAACAAACAAAGAAACATGTATACATATATAAATGTTGATGTACTTTCTTTCTTTCTTTTTCATGCAAATCTCATCCAGATTCGAGATGGGTACTTTGTGCATCACTTTGCTCCCTCCAGCCTGCCTCGTATACCAAAAAATGTTGTCTTTGTTATTGACCAAAGTGGCTCAATGCACGGACGGAAAATGCATCAAGTGAGTTTATATTTAGTTTATTATGATGTAGTATCATCTGTGACAATTTGTGCAAAAGGAAAGCGTTTCTCTTATATATTAAACTTTGATTTTATTAGTCTAATCAAACTGAGCAATATTGGCTCTTGTTAAGATTATAAGTGCTATAGATAACAGTTACAGAATTGCATCTTATGTATATCATAATACAAGATAAAAGTATTAGCAACTGCTCTTCAGCAGCAAACAAATGCTACTGTAACCATTTCTGACATTGGCCTCTGCAGAATTTGTTAAATCTGCATAAACAACAAAATTACTTAAACTCTACGTTGATTTATTCCAGACACGCATTGCCCTGATTCACATCTTAAGTGATTTGTCAGAAGATGACTTCTTTGGACTCATCACTTTTGATAGTAACATTTTTCACTGGAAACGAGAACTTGTTCAAGCCACCTCCTCAAACATCGAACAGGCCAAGAAGTTTGCAGAGCGCATTGAAGATCGAGGGTGTAAGTGTACACAGTTAATATAATATTTCCCAATTCAAAGATCTAATTTTTATTAAAACAGATTTTGGTTAACAGCCACAGACATAAACAAGGCTGTGCTGGCGGGTACTCGCATGCTGAATGTACACCCCAGGGAAGACTCAGCCTCGATCCTCATACTCCTGACTGATGGGGACCCCACCTCAGGTTTCTGAGCAACACTTTTACATGACCTGTTTTAACACAAATTAATGTATACATATGTATATTTTGTTGCAGGAGAGACCAATCCTGAGAGGATCCGAGCTAATGTTAAAAAGGCCATCGCAGGTAAATTCCCGCTGTACTGCCTTGGATTCGGATTTGACGTTAACTTTGAGATCCTGGAGAAGATGTCCTTGGATAATAATGGTTTAGCTCGTCGCATATATGAAGACTCTGATGCTAATCTGCAACTTCAGGTATTTAGCATTGGGGTCACAGGAGACATTAGCGTACCATTCATAATACATGGACTACAACACCAAGAATATCACAACGACGGGATCATGATATAGACCCTTACTGGTATTTTTACAAATGGTGAAAAAAATGTTTAATGTCAGATGCCCCATTGCACTCAGTAACATAGTAAAGTAGTGTGACAGAAGTTAATTAAATTGTTTTTAAAATACAAATATGTTGTTGCCAAGTACAGTTTTTGCTCACCCTGACTGGACTTACACTGTAGACAATGTTCACAGGGCTTCTATGAAGAGGTGGCCACTCCACTGTTGACAGATGTGACCATGATCTACACTGGAGGCTCTAATCTAACCCAGACTACCTTCAGCCAGTATTATAATGGCTCAGAGATTGTGGTGGCAGGTGTGATCACAGACAACAACATTGAAAGCTTTACTCCTGAAGTTGTGGCCCTTTCTGTAAGCATGTCCTCGGCTACAGCTGTGCAAACGCTGGTCTCTTTACATTCTAAAAGGTTATGCTTCAATCTCACCAGAGAAATACAAGAATGATTTTTTCAAGACCAAATACAACAACAGAGTCCACTGTGACGGCACTGGTGGACCGCATCCAGAGAGTATGGGCCTATCTCACAGTCAAACAACTCATGGCGAAAGAGTGGGTGACTGATTCGACTATTTGTACAGTATTAATGATTACTTCATAAATATTTAGACTTTGGATTTTAAGATGGCATTTCTGGCAGGAGCGTTGAGTATTATGATTAAGATTTTGAGAGTGATATTTTTAATTCATTGAAAATATATATCAGCATTTCTGACTTCTGTACTTTCAGTATAGTAAAAGTACTCTTAACTATGGGACAGTTTGAATTTAATTTAATTTGCAGGCTGCAGCTGTTTGGACCAGAGAAGAACAAAGTGAAGAAAGAGGCCATGGAGTTATCTCTAAAGTACAGCTTTGTGACTCCTCTCACGTCAATGGTGGTCACTAAACCTCCTGGAGAAGACTCAACTGTGCTCCACAAGCCTAAGGAAGGAGAAGCACCTGGTATGCCAACGATGCCTAGATACAGCCATCCAAGTTTTGGTGCATCGGGTAGAGCATCGGGTAGTGCATCGAGTAGTGCATTGGGTGTGCAACATCAAGGTAAATGATCACATTTATATAGCAGCTTTTCTACCTTCAAGGCACTCAAATCATTTAACAACAGTTGCTTGTGTTTGGTCAGTACATCATCTAAAGAGGACATTTGGTTCTCATGTATTAGAAACTTGGAAACAAGAATGTAATTGCTTCAAAAGTATACTGTAATTGCATGAAATCCCCAAATCAACTCAAAAAACACTCGGAATGTTTCTTGCTGTTTTAATATTTCTTTTTTCCTTGCCAAATACTTGCAGGGCCTGTCCTCCACAGATTTGCACGTCCAGGAGGAGGTCCACTGTTCAAAGGTTTTATTCCAACTTCAGGATTTTTCCCCCCTCCTCCTGCTCGTACTGGTTTATCTGGCCCCCCTGGTCTTCCTGGATTTCTTGATCATCTTGATTTAATACCTGGTTAGTTTTCTGGGGATACACTACACTACAATAAAAGGAAAGTAAATTGTGCTGAAAACAACAGAACTAATGGTACCACTGACGCCTAGTAACTTCATATTGGCATAGTGCAAATTGAGGTGGTGAGACGCATTATTTCTATTTCTTCTTTTTGAATGCATTAAATAATGTTATTAAATTATGGTATTTTATAGTTTTAAACAAGAGACGCCATTTCTCCTCTAGTCAATTTCAAGGTATGAACTAGAGTGTGGATCGGGCTTTCTGTCTAACACCGGCCCTCGTCCACAGAGCAGTGATCGAATCCGAACCGAGCCCGATACAATTAAAATCACACTATTTTCATAGGCTTACTAATGACACACATAGGATATTATTTGTGTGGCCTCTAAGGGACACAGAGACGCAAAATATAGTGAAAATAATGATTAGACTTTATTACTCACCTCTCGTAAAGTGGTAAATGTAAACTGCAGCATCTCATCCACATCATCCATAGAAATTGTCCTCCACAAATAATGACATCCAGTCCACAAAACCGCGCTGTTAATCCAGTTTGAGGTGTTCTTTGAAAGTAAAAAGACAAGAGTAGTTCCTCACGTGTGTCTGTTTACATCCACACAGCGCACGGTTTGGGGTGAAGCTGTAGATTAGCGATAGTGACTTTACTTTCTGTGTACTTTATCACCAATCTTTTATGCTTTAAAAATCATGTATCTGAAGTATTGCACCGCATTTCACAAATAATAACACAGTTTTGACTTGTATCTAAACTAGAAGTGCAGTGCTCTGATCTTTTGAACACTTCAGAGTCTCAAAGTGAGTGGTTTTACTGTAGACAGACAGACAAATCCCGCTGCAGCCATTAAGTGTCATAAGATTCTCCTCGTGTCTGTGATGTGCGCTTTTTGTCGCATGTTTAAAAATTGTTTATGACAGAAAACTCCTAGTGTGTGGCGGCCCTACGCTGTTTACAAACCATAAGCTTTATGGATTAAGTTGTGACTGCTTTATTTGTTAAATCATGTATTTTATTCACAGACAGTAGTGCGGACATGGGCTTTCAAATGACCTTCATTCCAATTGTGGTACATGCAACCATGACTCCTGACACTACTACAACTACAACTAAAGGTAAATTTATTTTTTTTCTGATTTCTCTATAGATTGCTATGTCTCGTATCTATCTAATGGTCCATTTGCCACTATATAGTACTTTCTTTCTAAACCTTGCATTTAAAAGTTCATAAATAAAGATGTTATGTTTTCAGATGTTTAGAAAATTATATAATTATAACAAAGTGCAACAACCATAAAACAGAATATGTAGAAATGATTTGACACAACATTTTGAGAATCGCAACACTGGTCCTGTCTGTCCAGCTCCTTCAACTCAAAGGTTTTTACTGAGACCTGACAGACTGACTCTGCCCCTCTGCTTTGATCTCCCGGCCTCCGTCAACGTGACGTTACTGCACCTCCCCAGCAGAGGTCAGTCATGCTGCGTTTGTATCTTTTACATAATATCAGGACAAAGGCAACAGTATCAGACTTGTTGACTCTGTCAACAACTGATTGCATTACATAGTTAAAGGTGATAGTTTTATGGTGGACAGAGGTGAACCTGCTTGTCTCCATGGAGATATTATTGCATTTGCCTGGAGCAGTAGTTCATTAAACTAGTTGATCTCAATAGAGAGCAGGTGATGCCACTAGGCTAAGCTACAGGTCAAACCCACTTACAGTAAAAATGCTTCACAATGTCTTACAAGGTATTTTTTTTAGCAATTAAAACCTATGTGAACAAATGCAAGATAATGAAGCCAGAAAACTTACATAGTGCTTAAATAATATACTATTTCTTCAGTATTACAAATTTGAGTCTTATTTTAGTATGATTTTTAGCAGCTGCAGCCACCTGTGGTATGCAATGTGTTTCTTTCCATTTAGGACTTGACATAAAGGGTATGATTGGCCCAGAGACAAATGGAGGTTTTACACACATATCCCTCCATGTCCAACACGACACATCTATTGAGGTGGACACAGATGGCATCAGTGTGAAGCAGGGGCAGACAGTAGCGCGATACTCTGGACCGACTCAAATCACTGTCGGCAGGTAACCCATATTATCACAGATCAAGATATAAAGAATTGTTTTGATAAATTGTCAATTAAATAATAATAACTACACATAATATGTCTTCAAAATAAAATACATATACAACATCTTTTCCTTTTAATGTAAGACCTAAATAAAGCAACAACGCACAACTTTCTGGATTCTGGATGAACGTCTTTAAATGTTTTGACAGTTTGACAGTGACCATACTTGACAAGGAGATCATTGTGTTAGTTGGAGAAGTTCGTTTTGTGATTCTGATCCATGAGATTTCTGGGAGAAAATTCCTGTGGCCTGTTCTGAGACAGATGCCCCTGGATGACAAAGCTGAAGGAGTTTTATGTGAGTGGGCCCTATATGCTTATTCAGATTGTTTGTGATTTGTGTCATGTATCATTTACAATCTGATGATGGTGTTGCAGTTTATAATAACGGTGATTATGAGGAAGAAAAAACACCGGACATAGGGTCAACGTTTGTCAAAATTAAAGGCAAATTGATCAGCGTCAGAAGGTACAGTTTGTGCTAAGAATAGGATGTCTGTCATCATACACTCATGCAAATAATATGAAAATCGTTTTTTTGTTGTTGTTTTTTTGAGTAGCAAAATCATAGGCTATACTATAGCAGATCATAAATGAATAGTATTCTTTTCTCAAAATAAATCAATACCCAGATACTAATTGATAGTATCCGATACTGGGTACTGATACTGGTAGTGACACTGAAAAATTTTGTGGATCAGATATCAGCTTCCAAATATCGGTTCAACCAATATCATGGTTGGACATATACATTTATCCAATAAGACTGGTCATAGCCAGCCCAGAAAGTGTCACAATGTTTGAACTTTTAGTTATAAAAAGCAATTCTGTGGTTACTTGAGTCATAAATAACAGCTACATAACATTTAGATCATTTTAAACATTGTTATCGACCATTTTCCATAGTATCTTTCTTAATACTGTGACAACACTACACTAAAAGAGAACAAATGTATGTAAATTCTCTGTATGTTGCAGATCCATAGCTGCTGACTACAGTTTCCCAGCGGCTCTAACAGCTGACTGTTGGTTCTTGGATGTTCAGTCAGCTCTCCAGAGACCAGCCAGTGACTTCTACAACTGATATTTAAACCAAACTGCCCGTATTAAATCTAAACTAAAAGTTTACACTTGCATAGGTGTGCTCTCTAATTAATCCCAACTCTTGAAATAAAGTCCCCTTTCACAATACCTTTTACATTTTTTTTCATGCATTTCATTTTACTGGACTAATTTGTATGAAGTATTCATTATTACACTATTACTCAATGATTTTATTTAAATTAAGCTAAACAAAGAGATTGGTTTCAGATTGAAGATTGGTGTTAATGTGTCTTTGTCCATTGTTTAGTCTTTTAGTCACAGTAAGTGATCACTTTAACACAGTGGGTATGTCTGGTTTATACATTACACAATTCCAAATATGCTGTTTACAAAGGCTTATTTTCAAAATATGTAGAGTCATATGTTATATGTAGTTTAAGCTTTATGTAAGAGAATAATTAAGAGTAGTTGATAGACAGGTGAAGTTTCAACTTCAAATATCCTGGTGGAATGTGCCTTACTGTGCTTTGTTGTTGTAAGTGGATTATATAAGGCTTATTATGCCATTTTGTTCAGTAGAATACTATTTTGTGCGTATTTTTACATTATTTATATTATTGTTTTGTTATTAAACATATTTTTCTGCAATGTCCAGGCAATGTGTGGCAGGGTATTTAAAACCGCTGCTTACTGTCTTCACTTTGAAGAGATTTGCCAAGGAGAGGTGCTCTTTGTGTAGACTCAGTGGTCCAACCAGTTAGACAGCTGCACAATCCATACTTCATTCACTGTGACTTGTAAACAAACTGTACAAATACTGTGCAAACTTTTAAACTTTAGTATGTATAATGTATATAACAAAGATGTTTTATTTGTTTTATAACAGATTAGAACTTTTATTTATTATTTTATTTTATTTTATTTATTTAACCTTTATTTTACCAGGTAGGTCGGTTGAGAACCAATTCTCATTTTCAACGACGACCTGGCCAAGAGGCAGAAATTACAACATACAACAGAATAACATCCATACAGGCATAGACAAGACAAAACAACAACATTAAGACAGTTTCTATTTTCCACTATTTACATATATACACATGGGTGAGCAGAGTTTAAAAACAGGTACATTGGTCACATACTATAGATTTTATTGAGCTGATGAATGTAGCTACTGGAGTCAGAATATTGAGTTTTAGTGTTTATTGTCATGAAGCAAAACAGCAGCAGTAGCTAAAATTAATAAAATTGATATATACCCACACATTCACACTCAAATAAATAATGAGATTTATTACACTATCCAAACTTAAAATGGACTTTGACCTTTCATTATGCTGTGCAGTGAGAACAGTAAGCAAGAATTGGACCCAAAGCATAACTGTACTAAGCATATAACTTAAGCAGAGAAATAAACAGGAACTGTAATTCAGGAATAACATTTTTTTTCTTGCAACAATCAAGTCTGTCATTTATCCATCCATCCATCTATTTTCTTCCACTTAGCCAGGGCTGGGTCACGGGGGCAGCAGTCTAAGCAGGGACTCCCAGACTTCCTTCACCCCGGACACTTCCTCCAGCTCCCCCATGGGAACCCCAAAGTGTTCCCAGGCCAGCCGAGAGACATAGTCCCTCCAGCGTGTACTGGGTCTCCTCCCAGTGGGACATGCCCGACGTCCAGGAGGCATCTGGACCATCTGGTTCTACTCTGAGCTACTCTGAGCTCCTTTTGGCCGCTTGTATCCACGATCTTGTCCTTTCGGTCATTACCCAAAGCTCATGACCATAGGTGAGGGTAGGAACGTAGATTGACCGGTAAATCAAGAGCTTTGCCTTTCGGCTCAGCTCCCTCTTCACCACAACAATCCGATACAATGACCACATCACTGCAGACGCTGCACCGATCTGCCTGTCAATCGAGATACTTGAACTCCTCCACCTGAGGCAGGGACTCTTACCCACCCGGAGAGGGCAAGCCACCTTTTTCCAGTCAAGAACCATGGCCTCGGATTTGGAGGAGCTGATCCTCATTCCAGCCACACTCGGCTGCAAACTGCCCCAGTGCACATTGGAGGTCCTGGTCTGATGAAGCCATCAGGACAACATCATCTACAAACAGCAGAGATGAGATCCTGTGGTCCCCAAACCGAACCCCTTCCGACCCCTGACTGCACCTAGAAATTCTGTCCATAAATACAATGAACAGAACCGGTGACAAAGGGCAGCCCTAGCGGAATCCAACATGCACCAGAAACAGGTCCGACTTACTGCCGGCAATGCGAACACAGCTCCTGCTCCGGTTATACAGGGACCGGACCTTAGCAAAGGGCCCTGAACCCCATACTCCCAGAGCACCCCCCACAGGACACCACGAGGGACACGGTTGAATGCCTTCTCCAGATCCACAAAGCACATGTTGATTGGTTGGGCAAACTCCCATGAACCCTCGAGCACTCGATGGAGAGTATAAAATTGGTCCAGTGTTCCGTGGCCCGGGATGAAAACCACACTGCTCCTCCTGAATCCGAGATTCGACTATTGGTCAGATTCTCCTCTCCAGTAACCTGCAATAGACCTTACCAGGGAGGCTGAGGAATGTGATTCCCCTGTAGTTGGAACACCCTCCGGTCCCCCTTCTTAAACAGAGGGACCACCACCCCGGTCTGCCAGTCCAGAGGCACTGTCCTTGACCGTCACGTCATGTTGCAAACATGTCAGCCAAGACAGCCCCACAACATCCAGAGACTTAAGATACTCAGGACGGATCTCATCCACCCCCAGACCCTTGCCACCGAGGAGCTTGCTAACCACCTCAGTGACTTCAGCCAGGGTGATGAATGAGTCCACCTGAGTCCCCAGCCTCTGCTTCCTCCTCAGAAGACGTGACGGTGGGATTGAGGAGATCCTAGAAGTATTCTTTCCATCATCTGACAACATCCCCAGTCGAGGTCAACAGCTCTCCACCCGCATTGTAAACAGTGTGAAGCACTGCTTCCCCCTCCTGAGGCGTCAGACGGTTTGCCAGAATTTCTTTGAGGCTGTCCAATAGTCCTCCCACTTGGCCTCGCCCAACTCCTTCCAACCCCGAGATTTGCCTGTGCGACCGCCTGGGCTGCAGCATGCTTGGGCTGCCGGTACCTGTCAGCTGTCTCAGGAGACCCACGAGCCATACAGGACTAGTTCTTCAGCCTGACGGCATCCCTTATTACCGGTGTCCACCACCAGGTTCGGGGATTGCCACCGCGACAGGCACCACAGACCTTACGACCACAGCTATGAGCGCCCGCATCAAAAATAGAGGCCGGGAACAAAGCCCACTCGGAATTCATGTCTCCAGCCTCCCCCGGAATCTGGGAGAAGCTCTCCCAGAGGTGTGAGTTGAAGGTCTCCCTGACAGAAGGCTCTGCCAGGCATTCCCAACAGACCTTGACTATATGCTTGGGTCTGCCAGGTCTTTCTGGCTTCCTCCTGCAACAGCGGACCCAACTCACAAGGTTGACAGCATTGCCCCTCTTCACCCGAGTGTCCAAGACACGCGGCCGGAGGTCAGATGACACGACAACAAAGTCAATCTGTCCCTGACCCGAAGGCGCAGGGACACAACCTTCTCATTCACCAAGGTGAACTCTAACACACGGCCAGAGAAATGGAGAGTCCAGCCCCCCTCAAGGAGTTGGGTTCCAGAGCCCAAGCTGTGTGTGTGGAGGTGAGGCCAACTATATCTAGTCGGTAACGCTCAACCTCCCGCATAAGCTCGGGCTCCTTCCCCTCCAGCGAGGTGACATTCCATGTCCCCAGAGCTAGTCTCCATGTCTGGAAATCCGGCCGTCGAGGCCCCTGCTGACACCCAGATCTCCCTGCATCAGCCTCCTATGGATCCTCCTATGGGTGGTGAGTCCACGGGAGGATGGCCCCCGTGGGGGAAGGCCTGGCCACCAGATGCTCACCGTCGAACTGGCCTTGCTGTGTTTCTCATCATAAGGCCTTGAACCGCTCTTAGTCTGACCCATCCGCCAGGACCTATTTGCCTTGGGTGACCCTACCAGGGGCATGAAGCCCCTGACAACATAGCTCCCGGGATCATTCGGGCACTCAAACCCCTCCACCACGTTAAGGTGGCGGTTCAAGAAGGAGCAATTACTGAATCTTTTAAAGTACTCCAGCAACTAAACAGTGATCTAAATCCAGCACAAAATCAACAGTTTGTTAAAAAAAATGTTTTAAAGCACTATCTTCATACCTCAAAGAATGACAAAGGGTACATGATACAGGCCAGAGAGAAAAATAAAACAGTAGACAGACACAGAGGGGCGTGGCCTTTCCAGTAGGAGCACTGTGACGTTGAGTGTGGAGCAACTTTTGTATGACTCACTCTGGGTATGGTTCACTTTATATGAGCTTTCCTGAGAAGAGTTACAGACGAAACCATAAGAAGGAATTACTTTGTTTTTAGATATAACTTAAGACTCTGGAGGTGGTACAGGTAAGATTGTATATCCAATATCTTATCTTATCTTAAAGTTTCTATAGTGGTGCTCAGGTGTCTTTTACATGGCCCAGTTAAGTTTGAATGATCACTTGATTCAGTTAGCAGCAAGTTGTTGTTCAGTCTCTATTCACAGTAACAATGGGTCTCTAATATAGTCATGAATGAGGCAAATAAAATTAGACTTGTAGTCCACATATTTACCCTGGTGGTACTCATGGTCGACTGCAGTTCCACTCTTTTGCATACTAGTCTATATATTGGTTGATACTTGTTCTGGTTTAGATTTAGATTAGCTAGGTATGATTTAAACATATTTAGACATGTTTTAGACCTGGCTGAATGCATGTATTTGTCCAGTTTTGGTGAAACATTATGAGATGGTAATTTGTTGTGTGTAGATTTTTGTTAAAGCTATAAAATGTCCTCTTATTTAGTATTTTAGTAATGCACTGATTAAATATCTTGATGTGTAATATGATAATAGTTACATGGTATCTATGGGCTATATTTTGCAATCATATAAGTCTTATCTTGTTGGTTTAACTGCTTGTCCCCTCTCCTAGGCAACAAATAACCCCATCTGAGTTGCACGTCGATTTCAATGCTGTTAATGAACAACTTTATGCTGTCAAGCGCATAAAGCACAGGACCTGTTTATCAAGGTTCTCCAGTCTAAAGTATGTGGAGAAAAATGCAGTGAACTTGAATCTTCCTCTGAGCAGCGGTGACTCTGTGCACAATGTTTACTCCTGGATGGATCGCTGGGATGCTCTTACTCATTGCTCCTCTGTCGCTCAGCAGTTTGGACATCATAAAAAATGACAGAGAAGTTACCTGCTCTCAGGTATACTATCAGGCATAATGTTTGCTATTAATAGACTGCGTTCACGTGACATCACATCATTATAGATTTCCTGTAGTTTAACACTGAACTGGAGGAGAGGTCAGGATTCTGTTGGCTTAAGTGTAAAACTGCAGATCTGTTGACCTGGTTTATGGTTAATATCTCTGTAACTACTGCAGGCTTATAAAACAAAACCTGGCAGAAAGTTGATTGTTCACTGTTATAAAACAAATGTTTCTCACGAGTGCTTTCCTTAGTCAACTCTAAACTGGGACTGCTGTTAAAATTAATATGGCACGTTTTTTATATTATAAAAGATGTTTCAAAATGAGCTGATCTAAAATGAAAATATACATACCAATACATTTTCTGTTGAAATGTCGATACACAAATTTTAGGAAATTGCCTCCTGCACAATGCACCTGCGCCAGAATCAGAATACGTGTTATTGCCAATGAACAAAAATCACAAACTAGGATTGGTGTTATGGTGCAACATGAAACAACAACAACAGTCAACATTAACAATGATAAAATAGAAATAAGAGCATGCATTTAATTCAGGTAAATAAAAATGTGTTAAACTGTATTTGTGGATATATTTCAGGGTCTCAGGAATTGCACTATGATGGATGGGACAGGCTTTGATGTTAATACAGTGGAAGTGACTAATCTGAAGGCACAGGTGAAGTTGTGCTGCAGAGGAGACAAATGTGAACTCTGTCTGCTGTTCCAAGTTCAAGTCAATCTGAATAAACCTGGGGAGGAAGAGGGCCACTCCGGTCTAGAGGATGATGATAGCGTGGAGGAGGAAGACAATGAAGGTATTCAATAAAAATACAAATGTTTCTAGAGATTACAATGATCACTGTTACATAACCTTCAATATCTGCAATTCTATTATAACTGCAAATTTATTACACAGTTTATTAGACAGTTTACTTACTATGTTGATAGGTAACTTGGGGGATGAAGTTGATGGCATGATTTGTAAGGCTTTTAACTTTTTCCTTTCACATTAAGACAACAAAAGCTTTTAATATAAACCATAATACATAATAGATAAACTCGTATATATGTGTGTTCTTTCAGCATATTCTTTGTATTTTCTCCACCTTTGTTTTTAGCTGCAACGTGTTCTGTGACAGTCTGTTATAAGACACCACTGGCGATGCCCAAATGCAAGAAGGTGGAGTTTATCATAAACCCAGCTAAGCCTTCTCATCAGAGCACCGCACAAGTATGTCAACAATAACATCCAGTGCACAAGCAGAACGGGCATGGGGTGGAATCTCAAAAATGTGCTCAAGTCAAAGCATTAATACATAAATAAGATATTATTACATGGTAAAGTATACATTCAATTATTCAAGTACAAACCTATTATGGACTTTTTTTTTTTTTTAGGGGCATTATGGGGCATTGACACCAGCTTACAAAATGATCTCATAATTTTGTCAATTAATCAAAATCCTATATGATCCTAAACTCAACCAGAAATATTTTCAGAATCACAATAGATATAGGTACAGTTCAGTCCCTAATATTATAATGTGATTGATGTATTGTCCTGGACACAAAAATACATGGGGACAGATGATGATTGAGATGGGTCTGTCCAGGTTTAGTGAGAGTATATGTAATACCACAGACAAAACATTAAATAATGCAAACATTCTGGTATGGTCCATAAAAAACTATAAAAGTAAGAGCTGCTGTTAATCAAAAATATTACTCAGTATAGTCTTAGTGCGAAGTAACTAAACCCACCTGATTTAGTCACCCATTTAACCATTATGTCACTTTCACAGATTTTTATGACAGTTACAAATGCTGTGATTTCCTATGAGAACCTTCTTTTTATTAACTCACCTAATGCCAGAACAAATGTTCTGAATGTGAATGTTCCATCACTTAAAAATGGTAATATTTTAATTATTGTCATTATTATCTTTGAAAATACATTCACCTAATACTTGTTTTTATTTCCCCTCAGTATGCAGCTCAAACTTAAGCACTTACGTACAAGAATGTAATGGTAAGTAGCCTACTGAGCATGATCATGGTGCATTTCTTATTTTGTTTTTGATGCTCAAAAATGTTAACTTATTTAAATATTTTCACTTTTAGCACCCAAAATGATCATCTTCATCAATAAATTATTAAATCAAGTGGAGCTGAGTTTTCCTGGCAATAACAGCAGCCTTACTGAAGTGTGCATTCAGAACGAGACTAACGGGACCTGCAAGGTGAGCGTTACACCCTGGTATTTACTTTCTATTTGTTGGTATGCAGCTGTAATATGAAGCTTAATTATTTGCTTCCATAACTTACCAAAGAGTGTTATTTAGTATGGGTGATGTCATTTAACTTCTGAATGAAATGTATTGAGTTTAATTATGTCATGATTTGTGGTTGTTTAATCAGTGGTTACTGATGATAACTGATTTCAGAGCACTTGCACCCTGCTGATTCTAATGAACTGATTACTGGAATGATGCCTATGAATCTAGTGCCAAAGTAAAACTGTATCACTTTTACGTTTGAGTGACTAATTTCTTTGTTTAAGCCTTTCATTTCAAGCTACTATTGTGTGGGATATACTTAGCATGAACACCTTAAGTAGTTATAAAAGAGGGACAGTTGTGTATTGTGGTGGGACGTGATTGGACAGACTTGGAAAAGACTAGCACTAGATAAGACTACCATGATTTTCAATTGTAGGTCCCAAAACAGTGAAAGTGATTAAATAGCAGTAGATCACACCATAAATCAACAAGGAAAATGTATAATATTGTGTTTTGTATGCATGTTTTCATACAATTTTAAAGCACAAATAATAGAAATGGTGACATTTTCTAAATAACTGTGACAAGGCACAGCAGCCTAAAGGCTTTGCAGGTCAACAGAAAAGGACAAGAGGGCCACACTTTTTTACATATTCTTTCTACATATCTAAATGTATTTGAAGCGGAGGGCCACAGACAGATGGTCAACACAGTGGGTCGTTCAGATTGGTGCATTTAACATAGCTATTAGAGAGCCACTGAACCTTTAATAAGGCTTGGGAGATTAATTTTAAGTCTGTGTGTGTGTCAATACAGTACAATACAGTGTGATGTCATTGAGTTTATAGTGGTAGAATTACTTAAATTTGCATCAATTTGCAGTAAAAAAGTTCTGTCTTAGATCAGTTGGGGGAATTCAGCAAGAGGCTTGAGGGCCAACAAAAATGGCTCAGAGGGCCGTTTGGAACCTCCGCTGTAGATATACATATCTAGAATCAGTGTTTACTGTTTTGTCAAGTTGACCTGCAGCCAATAGGAAAATGCTTGCTCTAAATGAGGATGTTGCTTGTATCCACGGGTTTTAGAGTGATGAGAGTCTAGCAAAAACAAAATATTATAGGCCTATCTTTCACCTATACACAGGGAGCTGAAACCCATGAATGCAAACATGTGACGTGACAGCCATTGTTTAAGATTACATTATCATTAACTTACTTATTAACAACAAAAATAAACAATCATTTTTTTGTAGATCTGGGATAGGAAACCTGTTCCACTGCAGTACGTCACGCCATGCACGTGCTTTCAGGTAGGCTGCTTAGCAAACTGTACAATTCATGCATATTGTAACCTACATAAGACAACAGTAACTCACCTTGTTTAAATATGTTTAAGGCGTGGAAAAAAGGTGGACAAAGCATGCGTTTCAGAAGCTGCCCTTTCAAAAACGAGAGTAAGTATTATTTATTTTACGTGTATCCCAACCTCTATGAACGAAAGACTGTTTTAAATTGTCATCTAACCTGAACCTTTCCTGAACCTTTTAGCAACTTTGCGTCAAAATATTTGGAAGAACGTTTCACTGTCTGTGCAAAAAAGATTTTACAACTCTAACCTGAGCCTGTTGTGGAATGCTTCCGCCCCCTGTCGGCTTGAGGGAGAATTGTGGCCCTGTGAGAGGACTCCAGGCCCCACTTTCTGCACAGAAATGAAGGGACTTAGAAAACCATTGGAGAATAATTTTTGGACACAAAACAGCAAGGGTCTCTGGGTAAGAATAAATTTCTTCAACTGTGTAATTAAAACAATGTGTGTGTGTCTTGCGCTGCCTATATGAAATCCACTGACAATTTCATTGAATTATGTAAATATTCAACCTTTTGTGCAGCATTGTGTAAGAATAGTACACACTGCACTGTATATTTGTCGCTGCTCTGTCTGAAATCTCATATCACACTTTCAGGAGACAACAGGCATCTTTGCCCAAATAAATCTCAAAAATGACCTTTGTGTGATGGTAAGAAAAAGTTACTTACATATTTGACAATGACTTACAGCTTTTATTTATAATACACTAATGTGGTATTTTGTACTTTTCTGAAGTTAAAAATCAAGGGAATGGAGAGTGAGATGGGGCCTTTCTGCTATAACAGCAGTAAGTGCCTTTCCTGTTAGAAATAATAGAGAAAAAAATAAACAACTGTGGTAATTATTTTGTGTGGTGGGCTCAGTCGACAGGTGGCGCTGGAGTCTCCTTGCTGTTGCTTTGATGTTGCTTTTCTCCCTAACTCTCCTGGTCACCTTTTGCCTTCGAGACTTTGTCAAAAGTAAGTTTAAGCAACTTTTTCCATTAATCTTGCACTACTCCAGTTATTATGCTTTTAATGTGCCCTTCTGTTTGTCACTCTTCTCCAGAGTCAGTAATGTGGAGCTGGCGTCATGGAGGACTTGTCAAAAGTAAGTTTCTTGTCATGATCTCATATTCACCCTAGTTATATTTTTTTGTACGTGCATAGCTAATGCAGATTTTCTTTCTGTACTAGTTCACAAGGCCCATGTGCTGGTGCTGAGCCCCCCGGACAATGGTGGGGAGGTGTCTTCTGCAGTCTGCAGCCTGGGCTCCCTCCTCTGCTCCAGGGGCTTCAGTGTGACCGTGGATCAGTGGAGCCGGAGGGGCCAGCACAGCTCGGGACCCCTGCCCTGGGCCCACTGTCAGCTACTCAGTATGGACCGCACATGTGAGCGCATACTGCTGGTGCTCACTCCCAGAGCTGTGGACAGGGCACAGAACTGGAGCAGTCAGGACTGTCCTGTCAGTGACCACCAGGCGGAGTCTCCTTACTCTGATGTCTTCAGGGCTTCACTGTTGGCCATTCAGGCCTACAAGAACCAGGGCAGAGCCCGGGAGCGCTTTGTCCTGGTCATATTTGACTCTCAGTGGACAGAGGCAAAGATTTTCAACAGTAAACTACCTGAGATCCTCCAGGGTCTTCCTCTTTTCCATTTCCCATCCCAAACTAAAGAACTGCTGGCAGACTTGTGTGTGGTTAGAGCACAGAGACGGACCAAAAGAACTTGGACTTGGGCTTTCGCTGGGGACAGATCACTGCACTCGAAAACATGTAAAACTGAAGCAAGACTTTTGCATCATTTATAAATTTACTATTACTTTGGTGAAATGAAGACAAAAAAATATCCCATTGCCATAAATGATCAAGAGGCACTTTCCCTGTCAGTTTTATGTACATACTTGTGGAACCTGGGCATCATCATAATTACAGTATTACAGCATATTATTTATTATTGTTTGTGTTTATACTATAAATAATGCACTGTCTTCCTTATTTGAGTATCAAAAATAGGCACTCACTAAATATATCCCCTCACCACTATTTCTTTTTCTATAAATAACATGTTATGTCGAGCCTGGTGGGTCCTTAGTGGTGATTGGTGGGTTACTGTAACACCAGGGCATTTCATTGGTTAATTTTACTGTCAATCAAGACACAGGCTTCCTGTGTTCTTGCACCGGCACTAGACCACTCTACAAGAACACTGTAGTTGAACCTACCCCACTGCTGGGTGCCAAGGCGGTTGAAAAGTGGTAGGTAAAACTGGTTACATATCTACATAATCATAACTAAATATAAGTAACATATTTAGAAGCAAAGATTTATTTGTGAATATTGCTTATTCTGAGACAGGGGGTAGAATATGCTACTTGAATATGCGTACTGATACCCCCAAACAGAGTTTATCTCACGGGCTCATGGTTAAGCAAATTTCAGCATGGTAATACTATTGAAAATATCCTATAGATTAACATAAACTGTAATGACTGTATATACACCGAAATAATTGTGCAACGTTCCTGTGCCTTTTAGCTTTACAGTGTTGTGTTTTTTAGTTGATTGTAAATACTTATTATTATTTATATTGATTTTGATGCATGCTCTTATTTTCCTACTGTTTCTGTAACTTGCGTTGTGACACTGCAATTTCCCCATTGTGGGACAAATAAAGGATTATCTTATCTTATTATCTTATCTTATAACTGAGCAGTAATAAATCCCTTCATTGTAAAGTATGTTTTCTGAGCAGATGGTTGAAAGGGGTGAGTGGAGGCTCGTATGTCTCCTGCTGCACGCTGCTTGGCTGGCCTGCGTGCTGACCGCTGAGGCGCGCACCTGTCCTCCGTCCTGTAACAAATGCTCAGGACCGGACCAGTGTTATGAATGTGGGAGAGGATGGCTTCTCCATAATGGCACATGTGTAGGTACTGCACAGGATTTAAGAATTTCACTCATAAAACCACATTAATAATACATAAATAAATCTCTCTTTCAGATATTGACGAGTGTGGCACAAAGTTGGGTGTCTGCTCCTCTGACAGTTACTGCTTCAATAAGGCTGGATCTTATGAGTGCAGAAGTAAGATCTTCTTGTTATGTAGGAGTCTATTAAAATATATTAAATGTTCCACTTCTCTTGCTTTGCCTGTGCATCATTACAGTTATCTATCTATGGATGTAGACAAGCGGGTGACTCCACCAGGCCAAGTTACAGGTCTCAGGAATGGAGAGGAAAGACTGCTCTCAGTAACAATGCTTGTATTTTTCCATAGCATTTCTATTGCTATAAAAAAATACATGCAAGATAGATTATGATGTAAAACAGTACATTCCAGGTAAAGCAATAACATCTACATGGAGAAATCAGGTGGCAGACCTTTCACCAGAAAAGTTACATAGAACACTTTAAGGAATAATTAATCCAGCACCAAGGAATTATTACCTACAGTGTACTCTGTATTACACACAATTTAAACATGAGGTTTTAGGCTTTCAAAAGTGACATTATTGCCAAATAAAACCAATGGACAAATGACCACAAGAAGTAATGCCAAGAGTTACTGAAGGGATGCTAATCACCTTCTCTTCCATCTGTTAAATAAAGTTCTCTTTCCCAGACTGTGATCCAGCCTGTGTGGGTTGCATGGGCAGTGGACCAGCCCGATGCAGAAAATGTGCCCCAGGATATAGACTGACAGGGTCCAAGTGCCTGGGTATGTAATCTGATTAACTGTGTTTGGTATTTGTTACATAATGCTAGAATTTAATAAAAAAATACATTGAATTTTTCATTATTATGCTGTAAGACATAGATGAATGCAGTGACTTGGTGCTGGCCTGTTCTGGTTTGGATGAGATCTGCATCAACACTGAAGGGTCTTTTCGCTGTGATTGTGCAAAGGGGTACATGCGCAAAGACAACGTATGCGTGAAAAAGCAACAGCCAAGTAAGTCATCATTACTGAGCACAATTAAGGCTTTAAGGATCCTTGTTATTGTTGAGGCATACCAAGATATTAACTTTTGTTAGTATTGCTATTATTTGCTATTATTAGTAGTATTAACTTCTATTACAGTATAATGTTGATTTCAGTGTAGTTTTGCTTGATTTGACATCTTGTTTGTTTTCTTCAGGTGTGCTGGACAAAGGGCTGCTTGAGGACATTCAGGACGATGAGGTGGTGGTCCTGCAGCAGATGTTTCTGGGGGTCTTGCTCTGTGCTCTAGGGACCCTTGCTGCAAAGGGAGACCTTGTGTACACTTCCATTTTTATTGGGGCCATAGCAGCTGTGGCAGGCTACTGGCTTTCTGATAGAGGAGATCGCATATTGGACAGTTTCTTAAAGGGACACTGAAACTTTAAAATGCTTCTTAACTTCTTTACTTTACTTTTAAAGTTACAGTGTGTAACTATTAGAAGGTAGCATGATTTTACATACTTTGGAATATTCTTCATGAAGATAGATAAGTTTTATGTCATACTGTTTATAGCCAAAAGAACACTTCCATGAAAACAAACAGGAAGAGGCTCTCTTCCAGGCCAAATAAGGGTCAGGTTTGTGGAGATGCAAGCCTGCTCAGTGTAAGAACGCATTTTAAAAAACTTTTTTCACACAACTAAAATAAATTTAATAAATTTGTGAAATATATGCTTAAAATGACTGTTGCATGTAGAATACGGAAAAGACGACCAAAGACAGAAAGAAAGTCACCTTTATTTTATGATATAAACAAGCTGGCCAACACTCAGTAATTAATATTCTGATACACCACATACAATAGCAAACGGGCACTGGGGACAGCCTCCTAGTATTAAAAAAAGGAAAGAAAAATAACATTACAGAGAATCCATGCGTCAATCAAAACCTTGACCCAGTCTCACTTTGTTCAAGGGACTTACTTTGTTTTAGTGTTTTAAATAGATTTTCTCTTTTCATTCATAGTTCACACACGCACGCACTAACACACACACGCACGCACATGTCCACCATTCATACTCTTTCTTCTCTTTTTTGTACATTTACACCAGTAACATGCGCCACTCTCACTAAACTGCACAGGCTGTCTACTAAAGGGACACAGTAAGTGAGACAGACACCACTCTCAGACAACTACATCGTACCGTCACTATGTATGATGCAGATGCAATAATGGGCGAGGAATGGCGCATCATGGCAAGTTGCTCACGTCCACACAAGTTTTCATTCAGCATGCTGGACACTCACATTTAACATGTTCCTAGATCTTTACTGTACAGTTCAAAACATTAACTTGTACAAATAGTAAGTAGTAGTCTCAAACTGGCATTTTTAACAATAGGCAGAAATCATAGAAAAAATAAAGCTTAACTTAAATATAAAATTAATAAAAAAGTAAACATAAGATTTGTCATTAATGGTCACAGTGATTTGTTTCATTTCGGTAACATACAATAAAAATAGATAATGTGAAGTGAATATACACCAACCAATCAGGCATAACATTAGGTCTGCATGCCTAACAGATGCACAGCATATTCTGGTACATTTCTATCGTAACAAAGACTTAATTTCCAAAAACTCATCCAATCATTGTTTTACCATTGTCTAAAGATATTATCAATCAAAGAAATGTTGAGAGGATGAAGATGCACTGATAGATTTTATCTTTTAAAACATTGCTATACAAGGAGTAAAATGCAAGCTTCTATTTTTTGATGGTTTTGTTTTATTATCTGAACCATTTTTATAGAAACACCCCACAAAAGCTGTTGTTTTGAACATGGACTAACCCAGCCATCACAATTTGACTCTCAAATCCTTTTCTCCTTCTATTTTTGTTTATAATACAACTAATTTGAAGACAGTTTTCTTGGTGCATGCTCAGATGATGTGTGTCACGTGATCTGTGCTTTTCACTCCCACCTGTCAATGATCATAATGTAATACCTGATTGGTGTACAAGGCTCGTCAACATTTACTTGCAAAAACCTTCCTCTTACATATGGTGATTTCTAGGCACAGACAAAAATAAACTCAAAATGGTCTAAAGGTATCCTTCAAAACCAGGATTTGCCTCGGAAACCAGCCCCAGCCTCCAAGCCTCTGTGTCTCGTAAGGTAACTTTGCGTCACTGCTTTGCGTCAGAACAAGAGGCAAACCTTAACATCAAATCCAGTTGGCACATAATGTAAAAAGTAGCATGCATGGCCTCTGTCATCACCTAAATTGTATGAGCTTGTTCATGGTAGGAGAACCCCTACTTCAAGTATTCAGCAGAAGGACCAGAAAGCCCCCTGATGGTAACGTGAGGAATCTTTTGCTCCTCTGTCTGTTTGCATCATCTATTTCCTTTTGAGCTGATCCTTTGTCTTTTAAAAAATTATAAAACATTTCACGCAATCTCATGATTCTTAGTCAGGGACTGGGGTGGTCCAAATTCATGAGGGAAGCATAAAATGAGATGTGGTTCACCTCAGTTTTAGTGGAAGATGGACAGACACTTTATACAACAGTTAACACTTGGCCATAGAGAAACAGGGGATTGAGAGGAAAACATAACAGTCTAGAGTTTGTTCCACTGTAAGATTTTGTTTTGTGTTATTTTCAGCTGGCACATACATCACTGATTCTGTTCACGAGACAATAAAGACGACAACACTCAAACATAATGCATCTGGACACAGTTACTCAAACCTCCGCTGGGATTGTTCATAGTGATAGTCCTCACTCACAAGTGCAAGTTCATGACCAAATGTGTGCAGCAGACATACTGAAATTACTGTTTATGTCGGCTGCAGAACTATACCACAGGCCTTGTGGTCATCAACAAATATCTTAAAAAAGGAATGTACTAATGTCTTCTAGATTTGGATACGCTTTACTTTCCCACTATATATTTTTGGCTGTCCTGAATTTTCAGACAGGGAATGTTACTGCTGTTGAGAGATAAAAAAAAAAAAATCAAATGAACACATTTAAAATAAGACTTAATTTCACTGACCTCTGGTCAGTTAAAAAAATAACCAATGAGGAAAAACATATATACTATATATATATTTATCTGTCAGTTAAACAGTTTTCTGACCACATAGAGACACACTATATAGATTTCTCTCTATATTTATAATATATGCATATCTATTATATTTTGTTTACAGTTTTACGAGGCACAGGCCACTTTATTAAGAAAAAAATAAAACAAGTTACTATGTTGTCTGGGGAGTTCACACATGACTACTTCTAGAAAATTAGACGTACTTGGGCAGGATACTGTCAGTGCTGCACAGACCTGCATTAAACATCTAATAAATGTCACCTGTCCTTTATTATAGCCTACATTTGCATTTATAGCAGCAGCACCTCTGTATCTTTCATGGCACACTGTTCTCCCTTTCTGATTGTATATACATAGCAGTCTGTTGTTATTTAGCCCAAGGTGGGGTCAAATCCCTCCAAAAAGAGGTTTTGGATCAGATCTTGTTGACACCTTTTAGTTGTAAGCACCAGCAGAAGCACCAATAGTTTAAAATTCCTGCAACACAGAGGAGAGGTGCATAGGTGCATAGTCACAAAATAATTGGTCTTGAGAATAATTACTGACTGCTCTCCAGGCAGAAAAAAATAATCACATAAATAATAATGTGAAATGCATTTACTCTATGTTGTCATCTGCATAGATTGTTTTTTAATGTTTTACTACTTCTTGTTTAAATGAGGTAACATGAAAAGACCACTGATAGCTAATCCCATCTGGGATTTAAAAGGCGTTGCTACCATTGATAAAAAAAGGAATCATATAAGGGCCATGCTAAAAACATGTGTATAAAGATAAAAAATGGCAATGTTGACTGTGCACACTATGAGAAGCAGGAATACGTTGTCAGCAGGGCAGTAAGTCAGGCATGGGAGCCAATCAGAGCCAGAGAAATTATAATTCAAGGCAACACAATAATCTCAATAGAAATAAAGGTGAAACTAAACCGTGAGGCAGCAGAGTGGAGACAGTTGGGGCGTCCCGCATTTTCTTCATAATCCCAGCATGCAACAACCAACGGAAACGGCTGTTCCAATAACATGCCATTGCAATAGTCCTGACAGTTGTTTAGAGTGGTCATGTACTGTTCCCTAAAAACATAATATGTCTTTAAGTTCTGCTAATACTACATTTCAAACAAAAAAAGTTTATTAATTACCTGCTCAGCTGCCAGCTTCCTGCAAGAGTGAGAAGTATATTCTCACAAAACAAGTCCCCGCTGCACGGATACAAAATAAAATGAAAATAAAATAAACAGGTAGTAAATGTTTGGTTGTATTTTGATGTGATGGCTCTGCTCCCCCAGTAGTGACTGAATCATCTGCAAATAGGAAACAGTTAAAAGCAAATTCAACCTGAAAAAACAAATATAAATCTAAAATTAAAAAAATATATATCTTACCCCTCATAACAACATAAGTTTTGGTTGTTGCAGTAAGAATCATGCCCAGATGCCCTCCTCGTCATCCTTTTGTTGCAGCATAAGGAAACAATGAAACAAATGTTACATTTTAAACAGTCAGGATCTCCTGAATATTTATTTGATTAATCACACACTTAAAATGTAAGTCTATGAATCTAACACACATAGTTATCATCTTTGACTCTCAATATTAAAAAAACAATAAAAAAGTGAAAAATTTATAGAAACCAGTCACTGCACTTAGTGCATTAGTTTGTGTCACTTCATTATTTTACACTTGACTTTTTTGGACACTTATTTTGCTGCTATAAACTGAATTCCTGTTTGCATTTTTTGTAGTAGTGCCATACATATAGTAGCCTGACCTGGTCATGGGCAGGTCGGTGCCCAGTATGGGGTGGTCCTCTTTGTGGGCCTCCTCGATGGTGAGGAGATGGGTGCCGAGGGTGCTGCCCATGGTGTGGGTGCTGTGGATGTGCAGGATGCTGTTGTGGGTGAGGGTGCTGTGGGTGGGGTCCTTGTTGTGGAGGTCCATGTGGGTGCTGTGGGTGCTGAGGGGGGGGGTGTCCGTGAGGGTGCTGTGGAGGATGCTGCTGAGGGTGCTGCTGAGGGTGCTGCTGAGGGTGCTGCGGATGTGGGTGCTGTGGTCCAGGCGGCCGTGGGTGCTGTTGATGTGGTATGGGCCCTTGTGGGTGCTGAGCCGCCTGCTGTGGGTGTGCAGGGTGTGGGTACTGTGCTTGTGGCTGTTGTGGGTGTTGTGGGTGTCCTGGGTGTGGTTGGGGTCCTGGTGGGTGCTGTGGGTGCTGAGGGTGCTGAGAATGGGGTCCATGGGGATACTGAGGTTGTGGGGGGTGCCCAGGGTGAGGGTACTGGGGCTGTGGCTGGGAGTGGAGCGGCTGTTGTTGAGGGTGGTGAGGTCCGTGGGGGTGGTACTGCTCATCCTCGTAGTTGTCTGCAATCAGCTTCATTCTGCTCTGAGTCTATGGGATTAGGAAAATAATTTTAAACACAATACTTATATAGTTCTAAACAACTATAACAGAAAACATGTTGAATTTAAACTTCTATATAAAAGTGGGTTCAGTATTGTGTGTAACATATAAAAAGTCTTTGGAAACAGAAATGAATGTACCCCCTGCGAGACATTCATTATACAAAAGGGGTTACATAAGCAGTTACTCACATGTTGTTTGAGCTGGTGCATGAGTTTGTCCCGCTCTCTCTTGAGGGCCATCACCTCCTCCTGGGTTTTCTTCTTGTTGGAGGCAGAAAGCTCCAGAAGAGCGATATTAGCATCTTTTTCACTGATGGCAGCCAGCAGAGCTTGTTGTCTGAAAATAAATTATTATGCCATTTCAGTTCAAAATAACAACACTGACGCTGAGTGTATTTGAGGCTGACTGACTTCATCTCCAGGATCTCCTCCAGCTGTTTCCTTCGCTCCTGTCTCATGTTGGTGAGGTGCGTGTCGCGCTCCTGAAGAGACTGTTGTGTGGACGACAGGCGCTGCTTTGTGGCATCCAGCTCCTGCCTTGTCCTCTCCAGTGTGTTCATTAGATCTTCCAACTGAAACATATTTAATGTTATCAAATGTCCAAATCACTCATGAAATGATGATCAAATGCCCACCTTTAGGTGATGACCACCATCCAAGGTGCTGTCTTTTCGGGGGTCCTTCTTGTCACCTTGTGGCCCCAGTTTGATGTTTGTACCTTTCTTAATTTGGTCTTTTCCTCCTTGTCTGTAAGATAAATTTTAGAGTTGTACTTAAAACCACTAATCAGACATCTGGGGTAGACCATGTGCTGAGTTTATTGATTAAAGAGCTCCAAGTTATGAAAAAGCATCTAAAGATGTGACTGTGTTTCTTGCTCAGGGGATCTGCAGTGATAGTGTAGTAATGTAGAATAGGTGGGCACCACTAGGCTGTAGCATCACTTACCTGGGAGCTAAACTGCGCACAGGGGGATTAAAAAACAAACAAGGATAAAGTAAAGCCAAAGAAATCAGAGTGCACAAAGGAGAAAGTAAGAAATAGACATTAGAAAAATAAAATAAAAAGACATACAATACAGTAAGAGTACAAAAGGACTAGAGGAGACTGCACTCATTGACAGCTCACTGGGCTCACTGTCAGCTGCCACAGTGACACATGATGCATCTGTGTTAGGACAGTGTCTGCTGCAGCCTCAGACAAACGTGCAGTCAGACAGGTCAGTTCAGCCAGGACAGTGGACAGGGGGAGGGGCTAGGAAGGTGAGTTTGAGAATAACAGAATAAGAAAAACGTTATGGGTGTACACCAGACAAGGCAAACCCTGGTCTGCTGACACATCCTCAGCATTTCACCCAGAAGCATGTGTAGACCTGCAGAACAGCAGCTCCAATCATGCAGTCCTCCAGCAGGGCAAGGATGGTGTAAAAAGACTCCGAGCCACAGGAAAGAGGTGGGAGTGAAAGGGATGAGGCTGATTTGGGCAGGAAAATACATGCTCAAAATGTCTCACACAAAACACGTTTCCAAAGAAAATACAGTGTTAGTCATTTGTTTTATGTAATTTATGCAATACAGATCTTCCATTAAGTAACCTGTACTCCTAATTCAGTCTACCACTTTGTAGGTACATTGTTACTGCTTATATTATTCACAAGCATGTAACAAAAGAAAATAACTCCCATATCTAAATTAATCATTTGTATTTTGGAAATCTTGTATCTAAGGTGTGTTCTTCTTCCAGCTCCCACAAATGAATGCTGTCATTGTGTCCTTGGGCAAGACACTTCGCCCCCAGTGTCTGTATGCACTGGTGTGTAAATGTGTGCGCGAATGTGTGAGTGGTTCCTGAGTGAGTGTAAAGCATTTTGAGTGCCTTGAAGGTAGAAAACCGCTATATAAATATAATCATTTACCATTTCTTATAAGCAATTTCAGCAAACTATAAAATGTTAGAATTCTCAGTCAAACAAGAAAACTGTTGATTGTGGTTCAACATCTAATAATGCTACATGCATCTGAAAACATGCTTAATTCAGAGGTTAATCAACAATTCTCCACGGAAAGTTCAAATAATGTCAAAGACATGCTGGGAGAAACAAGCTGGGATCTACAGGTCTTTGCAGTCAGGATTTTGCTAACTGAAGAGCGCAGACCAGACTAGACCAGACTAGACCAATGGGGGCTAAGCCAGATGCATCAGTCGCATATTACTCCGCTCATGTAGCAAGACTATAGAACCAGGGCAGAGCACTCACTTTCCCAGCAGGCCCCAGACCATGCCCCCTATGTGCTGTGGGGCAGTGGACTCAGGGGGAGGAGGGTCGGGGGGCGCTCTGCCACTGGGGCGAGAGGTGTGTCGAGGGGTAAGGGGAGGGGGGCTATATCCGGGGACAACACATTTGAATAGATGGGTAAAACATAAAAAGAAAACAAACAGACAAAGACAGCACATAAATAAAGATGGTAAAGAAGGAATACATTCTATATTACACTTATGTAATTAAACCATAAAGACAGACATCAAACAGGCTTAATTGGTTTCTTGTTCTGACAGAGACTCTGGCTTTTGGAAATTATTTCTGCATATGAATTGAAACTGCAGTATTAGTATCTTCAATATGATCGACAGAGTGGATTTCACAGTCAAGCCAAGTGTTTATTTTAATTAACATAGTAGTTTTCACATTGTGGTGCTGCTCTGGGTGTGAAATTACATGATCTGAAGATGTCTTCATCATCGCATGTCAAAGTACCTTTCTAACTCTGCGATCTTCTTGTCCTTGTCATTCTTCTCTGTCTCCACCTCTCTCAGGATGTCCAGCAGTCGCTCCACCTCTGTCTGGGCCTTATTGGCCTCATCTTTGTAGAAGTTCATTTCCTTTTCTAGCAGCTTCACCCGGTCTGAGAAGTCTGGGTTTACACGTGAGCCTGTCTGATGCTCCACCTCATGAGCTTTCTGCATCCAAACATAAACATACATTTGTATATTAAGCCTATAGTACAGTAAAGTACTAAATCACTGGTTCTCAAACTGTGGTCCATGTACCACTAGTCGTATGCCCGTTCCTTCAGCTGGTACATGGAATCCTCTGCAGTTCGAATAAGTGCTTTTTAGATTCAATTTAATGCAGATACTTTTCCTCCTTTGGGTTAGTCCTTCTTCTAGAACAGCAATGACATATGTAGTCTTATTTTAGACCTGGTTTAGGCCTAGAATAGTCCTGTTCTAGACCTGAGGTTTAGTTTTGGTGGCACCCAGAAGGCCAAATATTTTCTTAGGTGGTATTTGGTGTGAAAAGTTTGAGAAACATCACATTAGATAACACCCAGATAAAACCAGGTTACAGACATCCATAACTGTCTTATATGAGCTGACCCTCTCGCCTAACTCAACTGTGAATGAAAACGGCAAGCCAAATATGGTGGACAAGGGCATTATTGCTGCTGCTGGCTCATTAGTTTTAACAGAGCTATTATCTAGCTCCATTTAGCAGCCCTTTGAGACTTCATCTGACTATAACTTAGTAAATATGAACAACCCAGGACCTTCAACACAAGCACATGTTCAGCTCTACATAACCTATATTGTTCACAAATTGTCTCTCTGCCCCACTGCCCCTGGCCAAGTTCTGGTCAAGTTTTATTACATCCCAGTGAAGAGTGTGTAATAGTCACTAGTCACATAATTTTGGAAAAAAAATCGAAATGCAATTTTTCAAAGTACCGCTATATTGATATGCATTTAAAAATAAGATTCTGTTCAGAATCCATATTACAAACTCCAAGAACATTAACAAGACTGAAATATGAACTGATAAACAAGAATTCCACAAATTTTAAAGCATGTTTGTAGACAAGATTGTTCTATAAAAAGACTGGATTTTTTTTTTTTTTTTTTTTTTTGCAGAGAATACTGTACCTACTCACACTGCAATTTTGATTTCATTGCAATAAATTATTCAGCCCTAATAGTCAACAATTTGCAAAAGTTCACAAACCATTATAGTAACGACAAGCAAAATGCTCCAAGTTTGCAACCACTACAATACAGGTATGCACAAGGTAGGATGAGTATATATCCACAAAATAGCAAAAGAAACTAGACAACCTGTGTCAAATTGGTACCATGCACTATGGCATCATGCAAAACCAACAAAGCTACTGTCAAACAAGAGAAGCAACACAAGCCAGGCCAGTATATTAACAGCAACAATGATCAAATGTCATCTAGCGCCAATGATCTCTCAAAAATTCAGTTTATGTGTCCAAAACTAGCTTTATACAACATAGGCATTAAACACAGTAACAACAAAATTCACACATAATACAAATATTTAGCTGATTCAGACATCTTGTCGTGCTGGTGCCATAGTAATATAATTTATGAGGTTGTCAGAGTCAGAAGAGTGCAGTGTCCATGCAGCTGGAGGAGTGAATGCAAACCTGCTGTGCTTAATCACCACTTCACTGTAAACAACACAGTGACTTCATGCTAGTGTGCATTATGCCTACAGAGACAGCTACAGGGACTTACAGGACTGTTCAAGTGACTGAATAGATGCTCAGCTTGCTACATTATGGACAAAAAGAGTCAATATTGTAGTCATATGAAAGTGTACTGCTGGTGAAAATTGAAAAGTCTCAGATATAGATTATGAATGAAGGATGAGTTTGCCCACTTCCTGCATTGGTCAGAGCGAGCTGCAGCTGCCAGGGAGCTAGCCCAGTGCATGATGGGAGCTATTATCCTAATTAACTTTCATATAAGACACATTCAAATATTTGTCTCACTGTAGATTAGCAGCATCAGCCAAACTAAGATATGCCAGAATAGTTTTATTAGGTTTTCTGTGTCTTTTTCTGTAAATGTGCTGACTACTCCCTGTATTGGCTTGATTCGACAAAAGACTATTTTATATCACAACCATTTTCTAAATATGTTTTATATTAAACAAGCGGATTTATTTAAGTCATGATCATTTTAATGCAACCACTATGCAAACTAGCTTTTATCATGAGTTGTTTGACAATGAATCAAGTCTCTTTTTTGCTATGTAGATCAAACTGTAGATATTCAAATCCTCTGGTGCAAGCTCATTGACAATTTACCAGGTGTTCTGTGGGCTCACCACTCCACAGATCTGACATATAACTTTGTGGTGACACCTGCTTGTTTTCATGGAGATAGGTTTAACATCATACTACATTTCTATGGCAAAAAGCAGGCGGTATACTCTCTACTAGTAAACTTACATAATACACCTTAAAGTTAAGCCCAAACTATACAAAAACATAGCTAATAATGCCTTACACTTTTAATGCACTTTACAGGCACTACAGTGTGATCATCATCCATTCACACCCTACTCAGTGGTGGTAACAGACTGGCGGAAGCAATGCCGCTAATATCCACCACTGAGCCCTCTGATCATCATCAATCCCTCACACGCACCACATTCATACGGGTGTCTTGCTAAAGGACACAACGACAGAACTTGGTCTGAGCTGGAATAGATCCTCCAACCTTCGGGTTGGGGGACCACTGCTCTGATCACTGAGCCACTGTCGTCCTTAAAACTATAAACAAATATAAAAGTAATGTTGGTCTTACCTTTTGCAACTGTGTTTCTAACTTACTACACTCTTCTTTTTTCTGTTCAATGGCAATCTCCAGTGATTTGAGTTTTGAATCCTTTTTAAGGCCTGAGGAAGCCAGTGAAGAGGCATGCTCCTTCAGATCAATGAGACTGGACTGTGTATGGGTAGAGAATGCATAGAGAATAAAGTCACCTGCTTGTTTAAAGTACAAAAAATGTTTCTTTTAATTACAATAATGCTAACAAAAATGCAAGAAAAGTAAAAGTAACAAAAGTATTTTGTGGAAACAGCATTAGCCATACTAGCAGTAGTAAAAGTAGTTCATTAGTCCAATAGTAGTAATCATAATACTAGTAACTGCAGTGATTGTAGTAGAAGCCTCAGTAGTAATCGTGTGTTGCATGGGCACTGACCTCTTTTTCAGTCAGCTCTATCTGCAAACTGTTGACCTTCTCCTTTAAATCCTTGTTCTCTTTCTTGTAAGACTCCACTTCCTCCAGACGCTCACGATCCTCCCTCTCTCTTTGGTCTTTTAAACGCTCAATAATCCGCTCCTAATCCAGTCACAAACACATAATAGACCGTTGATTTGTATGTGATCAAAATACCAAATATTGTGGTATATTGGTCTGGGAGTACCTTCTCGGACAGCGCCTCCTCCAGGGTGGCCAGGGCAGTGTCTGTGTTACTGGAGTCAGTTTGGAGGGACTTGATGCGATCCTTTAGGTTTCCCAGCTGTTTGTCTTTGTCACGGAGCTGTTCTTGAAGGTTTTCAATCTGTTGCAGGAAGAGTAGAAACACTAGTGAATAATTGATTGACTCATGTACATGTGAAATAGTATGGGCACAACTTTTATAACAAGTATTTATTTTATTCCTAAAACTACTTAAAAGCATATTTTGTGCATTGCGGGCTATGTTATCCTGCATATACAGTATCTCACAAAAGTGAGTACACCCCTCACACTTCTGCAAATATTTAATTATATCTTTTTATGGGACAACACTGAAGAAATGACACTTTGATACAATGTAAAGTATTCAGTGTACAGCTTGTATAACAGCGTAAATTTACTGTCCCCTCAAAATAACTCAGTACACAGCCATTAATGTCTAAACTGCTGGCAACAAAAGTGAGTACACCCCTAAGTGAAAATGTCCAAATTGGGCCCCAAAGTGTCAATATTTTGTGTGGCCACCATTATTTTCCAGCACTGCTTTAACCCTCTTAGGCATGGAGTTCACCAGACCTTCACAGGTTTCCGCTGGACTCCTCTTCCACTCCTCCATGGCAACATCACAGAGCTCATGGATGTTAGAGACCTTGCTCTCCTCTACCTTCTGTTTGAGGATGCCCCACAGGTGCTCAGTAGGGTTTAGGTCTGGTGACATGCTTGGCCACGCCATCACCTTTACCCTCAGCTTCTTTAGCAAGGCACTGCTCATCTTGGAGGTGTGTTTGGGGTTCTTATGTTGGAATACTGCCCTGTGGCCCAGTTTCCGAGGGGAGGGGATCCGCTTCAGTATGTCACAGTACATGTTGGCATTCATGGTTCACTCAATGAACTGTAGCTCCCTAGTGCCAGCAGCACTCATGCAGCCCCAGACCATAACACTCCCACCACCATGTTTGACTGTAGGCAAGACACACTTGTCTTTGTACTCCTCACCTGGTTGCCGCCACACACGGTTGACACCATCTGAACCAAATAGGTTTATCTTGGTCTCATCAAATCACAGAACATGCTTCCAGTAATCCATGTCCTTAGTTTGCTTGTCTTTAGCAAACTGTTTGCGGGATTTCTTGTGCATCATCTTTAGAAGAGGCTTCCTTCTGGGACGACAGCCATGCAGACCAATTTGATGCAGTGTGCGGCGTATGGTCTGAGCACTGACAGACTGAACCTCCACCCCTTCAACCTCTGCAGCAATGCTGGCAGCACTCATACGTCTGTTTCCCCAGGACAACATCTGAATATGACGATGAGCACGTGCACTCAACTTTTTTGGTGGACTATGGCGAGGCCTGTTCTGAGTGGAACCTGTCCTGTTAAATCGCTGTATGGTCTTGGCCACCGTGCTGTAGCTCAGTTTCAGGATGGTGGCGATCTTCTTATAGCCTAGACCATCTTTATGTAGAGCAACAATTCTTTTTTTCAGATCCTCAGAGAGTTCTTTGCCATGAGGTGCCATGTTGAACTTCCAGTGACCAGTATGAGAGAGTGGTAACACCATATTTAACGGACCTGCTCCACTTACACACCTGAGCCCTTGTAGTCACGTGACACAGGGGAGGGAAAATGGCTAATTGGGCCCAATTTGGACATTTTCACTTAAGGATGTACTCACTTCTGTTTAGACATTAATTGCTGTGTGTTGAGTTATTTTGAGCGGACAGTAAATTTGCACTGTTATACAAGCTGTACACAGACTACTTCAAATTGTATCAAAGTGTTATTTCTTCAGTGTTGTCCCATGAAAAGACATAATTAAATTTTTGCAGAAGTGTGAGGAGTGTACTCACTTTTGTGAGATACTGTAAATGCCAACTTTGAATGAATAACGTTATTGATACTTTGCAAATGATGTCATCAACATTCCAAGGGGTGTGAAACTAACTATGGGCACTGCTCTGTCTGAAGCTCTGTTACTCAAGTTAAACTTTAATCTGAGCTTTATTTTAACACAAATTGACCAAAAAGAGATGACTTGTTAAAACTACAACAGGTGAGATGATTTGTACTTTTAAATAAGTCTCTCACACATAAAATTACAGTCACAAGCTAGCTAGCATTAGCCAACAGTTTTACAGTTAGTCACTCTCAACTTTTTGTTGAAAATCTAACACCTAAACAGGACCATGAACGCTGCATTAATCACAGGCTCCTGGAAATGTGTTGTTTAAATCCATTGTGTATTTTTTCCTTTAGTTTTCAGACAATCTTAAAAGTTTTTGACAGTATGCTTATGTGTGCATTGTGTCACCATGGTAACTGCACTGCAAAGTATCAATGAACTGCATCTATTCAGGAGGTCCTTTGTACTTTGTACTTTTTCTTAATTAATTTCTGTTTGTCTAGCTTCTGATAAAAGAGAACTCTCAATCTAATAGACATGTTAATCTGCTGTCTATCAGATCATCCCCAGGCACAGCTATACCTATTCTTATATTTACCCCATATAATTCAGGCATAATTTGAAATCTGACTTTCTTCTGTGTAGAGCTTGTTCCCACTTAAAATGAGAGTAGATCAGAGCAGAAGCCAAAACTACAGAGCCTCAGCTTCACAGAGAGTGAAGAGTTCAGTTTGAACTAAGAGTCATTTTAGTCAGACATTTTAGGAAAAATAGGCCGAAACACTAAGAGGATATACATGGAAATGTTACAGAACAGCTCTGTGGAAAAGTTTTTTCAAACAAGCAAGGTGGACCCTCAACCAGAAAAATGACATAGTGCACCTTTAAAAAAATAAAAAGATGTGTTAGATAAATATAGATTTATAGATTTACATTAAAAAAAATGAATGTAAAAGGTAAATTAGGTTTGATGAAAGCCAAAATGCTAAAGGGGGGTCTGCTGGAAGAGAGAGAGTAATACTATTTATAGCTTGTACAACCAGAGGCAGTGAGGCAGAAATATCTGGTCTTTCTATGGGCTCTGATCCCTCCAGAGACACCAGACAGCCTTCTGCGGTTTAGAGGCTTTGTTTAAGACGCGATGGTCAGATTAAAATAGTTTATAAGCATTATTTGAATACATGTGGTGTTGCCACAGTGTATTTCCTGGTACATTGCTGCCCAGTCAGTTGATTTTTTTCCCCTCACTTTTTTATATGATTGTTAATAAAATATTTTGAAAAGTTTTGCATGAAATTGTTTAGCTTAGCTATTAAGCAATCTGGTAAAGTATAAAATATTAGATAAAAGGACATATTCTGACAAAAGAGTACTATTCAAAGCATGATCCAACTGTACCTTCTTCTGTAGCACATTGATCTTCCGCTCTTTGACCTCCAGCATGTCCTTCATGTCCCTGATCTCTCCTGCGAGTGTCCCCTTCTCCTCAGTCAGGTCCTGAAGCTGTTTGGTTTTCTTATTTAGAAATGATTCTTTCTCCTCAAGACGCAGGCGGAGAGCATCCACCTGAAGTAAGTGTAAGCAAAATACAAGCTTGTTAATCTTTAACTGAATCTTAAATGGTGGAAATAATGTCTTAGCTAAAAGAAAAGCCTTGGAACAAATATGTACAACAATTACATTTTTCGGGACTCATTATGAGCTTTTCATAATGTTATAACAGAGTTCCCTCCACATAATTTAACTCAAAATTGCATTTTGTTTCATGCATATTTGAGTAATCTTGTATGTCCTGCATTCAAGAGAAATCAGAAAATGTATGTTTTCACGTACCCCTTATCACCTCCCACTTTTCTGTACTTCAATTATTCAAAAAATGACATAAAAATGTCACATAGTTATTTTTCAGTAATAAAACAAGTAAATAATAAAAATCTGCTTGCTATGCTTGCTCTGGTAAAATACGACTACGAAGAGGCAGGGCATATCAGTTTTGCACTACTGCACATGAAGTCAGTAGACGTGCTTCTGCTTTTAAGCCATTTTAAATCATTATTGCAGTATAAAATGAACAAATTCAAATGAAATTTTAATAGTAAATTCCCCAAAAAGCATAATATGTCTTCTTCAATATGCTATGAATTATTAGCCTGATATGGCGTTTGAGTGGCACCTCAGTCTGGAGGATGGCAGCGCGTTGCTCCTTGGCAGTGAGAGACTCTTTGAGAACCTCGATGTGCTGTTTGCAGTCTGAGTTCTGGTTGTTGAGAGTTTCTAGTTTCGTCTGCAGAGCCAGCAGCTCCGACTCCTTCTTCGAGAGCTCCTGCTTCAGCTGGTCAATCTGCACCAAGGGGACATGGCTCTCAACATCACAAATGAATGGTATAGTCTTGTAGTGGCTAGTCGCTTGTACATTATTTCATCAACACTCTTTTCTCCCATTAAAAATGCATTTAAGGACTGACTCTCCTACTTTCTTCATATATTATACATCATCTATTCATGATTGATGAAAGTCTAAAAATAGTATAACAAAACATGTAAGAATCATATGGAGAGGATGTAAACATAACATAGAAGCTTCAGAAGAGACCAAGAGATGAATAAATCTATACTTGAAATGAATGAGGTGGACTCATTCTTGTAGAAAATACTTATTTTTTTATTACCTTTCATAAGTTCTGTTTTTCTTATTATCGTTCAAAATAAACCAGATAATAAAAACACATGATGTTCTATATATTGACCTACTTATTCTTTTCCCCCCAACTCAGTTCATATGCATTAAACGGTGTCTTTAAGCTTGAAAACTTTGCACCTTCAGATAAAGTGACAGCATTTGGAAATGCATGCATCAGCACATTTAGTCATTCATTTGAGTAGCCTGGATGTGGCACTCCACTCCTTGATAGCTGGCAACAAAACACATTGCAGATGTCACTAAACGTTACAGCAGTTTCATACTGTAATCAGCCCACTGCACATTGCTTTAGTTGAGTGCATTACAAACTGTTTATGTACCTTAGTCTTCATAAATTTGGAGTGGTTCTTGTAGACCTCCATCTGCTTGATCTCCTCTTCTCTGTCCTCAGTGTTCAGTAAGCCATTCGCTTTTAGCATTTGGATCTCATCTTCCAGATCTCGAATGTTACGCTCCAAGGAGGCAATTTTGGTATCCTGCACAGAAGACACATGCGGGCAGACACACGTTAAATCAGAGCCAAAAAGTTGATAGTCGTCAACAAACTGCCAGTAAGCTAAAAGCAAAAGCTATGGCATGTTAAGTGAGGTAAACATAAAAAACAAACATGGCAGATTTTTAAACATAAGCTCAAGAGAATACTGGTAACAACAGTAGTATGAGTAAAAATCCTAGCTAGCTGCTTACAGATGGTATCTATAGATTAGTCACCATTTGGAGATGTTAAGCTCACGCAGAGAGAGGAGAGTAGACCAGTGTGAAGCAGCCAAGCCTGAGGGTGAAGATGAAAAGTAGCTTTTGCAGTAGTTCTCTTGCAGATCAATGCAGAACACAAGCTCACAAGACTGCAACTGCAAGTGCTGCTGTAGCCTTAGCTTCACGGCTTTTTAAATAAATAATACAGCGTCTTTAAGATTAGCCATGGTCCATCTCTCTTTTACAGCGGGGGCACAATGCAAGCTTGCTCTGTCTTCCAGTGGCTTTGAACTTGTGAACTTGTGTGAGCAGGGCCGGACCACTAGCCACCAATACAAAGAATCACCGGGGGTACACATATTGCAAACAGGGATGGTGATGGAGACAGGAGTGGCCTATAATAATAAATGAGATTGAGTAGTTATAATGCATTAGACACATGTACATGTACATGCACTTGCCACTGCATTACCTCCCCATGTTACGAGACAAACATCAATATTGTCAGATGGCTGCAACAGATATACAAGGCACCGTACCTTTAAACAGCGAGCTGATTTTTTTTACTCCATCCACATGTAATCACTGGCCTTTCGACCTGATCAGTAAATCCTGCTCTTTATCGCCTTCTATATCCATGTCCCTGCACACTAGCACACTCTTACTGTCATAAACAACCACACCTGTTTCCATGGTAGCAGCAGGCAGGCAAGGCTATATAGCTGCGGTGCACTGTCTCTGGTGAGTGAGGAGGAGCAGGCGAGCAAGAGGGAGGCATATGAGGGGAGAGGGAGGAGGGAGGGATATTTGTGCTTCTATCAGCAGCGGGACAGTACTGGGATGGGGACAGACGGAGAGAGGCTTCCTGCACACAGCACACACACACACACACACACAAACCAAGAGGCAGGTTTTTCCTATCGTTCCTCTAAATGGAATTCATCAGGACACGAGCGCAAAAAGGGGGTCACATGATCACGTTCGGGGGAGGAGGGAGGATGGAGAGGGGAGCGCCAATCTGAGCCGAGTGAAGGGCCGTGTCAGCTCCGCGATGATGTCATGATTTATTTTGAGGAAGTGATGTCAGGCCTCTGCAGTGGGCTGATGTGGATTCAGCAGTGTACAGAAGCAGCCGCTACACAACAGTACGGTTCACCTCCGACCATGGCTCAATACAGGCAACATTAGCAGTGCACTGATTTGCATATAAGAGCTGCACCAGAAGCAATGAGAGGAGAGGAAGCTAAGTTATGAAAAGCATCTTGAAAAGTACATGCATGGATTGCTTTGGGTGGGGTTTCTAACCATGTAACATGTGCTACATATGAGTACTAGTTTCATACAATACAGTGCCATAAATCTTGTTGTGTATAGCAACATTTTATCAATTTAGCAAGATGCAATAGCATCTTCCAAATTAACTGTAAAACCAAAATTCTTAACTATAAGATACTTTCTAGATTGTATGATATGGTAAAACTAATAACCACTTATAATTACATACAGCCTTTCAGAATAAAAGCTTTGATACAACTTTCATTGTGAAACAGCAGCATAAATACAACCCTGTACAATTCTGTGTGAGCAGGTGAATATGATTAATACTGAACCTTATATTACGCAAAATATACTCTTATGAACTGTTCAGGCTCATCAGAAACATACCTGGAATTGTGTTTTGTTTTATTCGCACATTGAGAAACTCTTTATTATTAGTCTGTCTACATCTCCAAAGCTCATAATGCTCTGTTCCACCTTGTGATGTCATGAAGCAATGGTTTTCAAGTTAACAGCTCCTTTTACATATTGTTTAGTAAAGATGAGCAGTTCCAGGGCTGAAATCATTCAGATGATTCTAGAGGTGTATGGAATACTTCCTGAATTACCACATGACATCACAAGGTGATATAGAGTGTTTTGCGTGTGAGAAAAGAACTAAGCCTAAATATGCAGGGTTTGTGTGTTAGACATGAGTGAATGAAACAAAACACAACTCCAGGCCCTTTAACATGTGAATAAAAACCAACTAAATACACAAAACATTATTGCACAAGTAAACAATATATGCCATGATTAGACCAAACAAAAGGAAATATTTAATAAAAATGGAATAGAATAAGGAATTATTTAGCAGTTCTTACTTTCATTTCAATGATGGTCTGTAGTGCCTTGGTTTTGCTTGGGTCTTGATGCAGCTGATTTCTCCTGTGCAGTTCCTGTTAGAAATATACAGAAAAAGTCTATAGTGCCACAGTGTTTTCTTTGTTGTTAATGTCACTGTATCCACACATGGCATGGTATGGTGCATTACAAATACAAGACATGGGAAGAAAAGTTATTTAGTAAATAAAGTACTGCATGTGGGTCAACCCATGTGCTGAGTATGGGAACATGCCATAGGCTACAATCAAATTATTTTAGACACATTAAGTGAATGATGGTTAAAAAAAAAACATCTATTTACTATTTATAAAAATAAAACAAAAAATATTAGCTTAAAATATGCTTTTGTAATTACAGATTAATATAAGTATAATAAGACTTTGAACATTTATTGAAAATATATAAAAATGTCATACTTTGAGTACCTCTCTGAGATGGATGTTTTCCTTCTCCTTCTGATCCAGAATGACCTCCAGGTGTCCAAGCTGAGCCTCTGCTTCAGCAATGCGCCTGGCCCGCTCCTGCTCCTCTTCTTCAGATGCCCTTCCTGGTCCTGGAGGCAGCCCTTTGCTCTGCAGCATCTCCAGCAGCTTCTTTATAGACTCATCCCTTGCACCCAGAGTTTGTTTCTGTGTTTCGATCCTCAGCTCCATTTCCTCCAGGGTCTTTCTGAGTAGGAACAGCTCCTTGGCCTGTCGGTCGTGTTCGGCCTGCAGCCTTCTGAAGTTCTCCTCCGTCAGCTCGATGGTGGTGAAGTGGTCTGATCCAGACCTGTTCCCGCTCTCCTGCTGCAGCAGGTGGTTGAGGTCTCTCTGGGTGCGAAGCTCATCCTGCAGGGCCTGGATGGTCATTTGGAGGTGCTGGAAACACAGACACTTGGCTCAAACTTACAACATTAGATACAAGTCTGAGGGAAATACAGACCCAAGTCAAGGATGCATGCGTTGATGTGGCATTAAGCATCTCTACAGCTATTTAAAATATACAACTTTTAATTTTCTTCTCACACCTTTGACATTTTATAGAGCAATGCTCCTACTTCCAGGATCAGCAGTGATCACTCACTGCTACAAGGTTTGATGATATTCTGTAGCATTTAATATATATATATATATATATATATATATATATATATATATATATATATATATATATATATATATATATATATATATATATATATATATAATAAAATTTAACAAGTTTAGTGTTTATCAAACAAATTCAAACAACATCATTACTGATCTTAAATAAAAGTTACAGTTATATAATTCAGACATAGCATTATGACCACTCACAGGTGACGTGAATAATACAGATGGAAATAATCATGATAATCATAGAAGGCAGCAAGTAAACAATGTCTTTAACGTTCATGTAATAGAAATTTTAAAATTTAAAACCAAAAAGCAATGCAAATGATTTGATTAGAATGGGTTTGACAAGTGCCAAATGTTCTGCAGAGGTCAGGACCTATCAAAAATATGGTATAAAGGAACAGGGTGAATCACGATTGTTGCCTAAATAGCAGAAGAGGATAATAATTCTTCTAGAAATTACTGGAATATAAGTTTGTTGGGCTGAATGTGACGCAAGTGGTCATAATGTTCTACCGGATGTATGTTGAGAACAGTTGAATTTGAGCACTTGCAGTGTATTAATGGCTGCAAATTCAGAAAATCTATATTTATAGTTTTTCTGCGGTGATAGTAATATAATTTGGATCATTTAGTGGTAAATATGAATGATTGGAAATGACCTCTACCGAAAATGTCCGGTAACAGTGTGCCTTCATAATAGGATAAGCAGCTATTAGGGCCACATTTCTGTCGAAGATTGATTAAGATGGTTCTTGTAATATCTTTTCATACATATCAAAATCAATCTTTGTCCAAAACATTACTTAGTCATTTCAAATTGAGTTTGGGGGTATCAACAGAGGGTTAGCAGACACATTTGATTTGGTGATTTAGGTGCACAAAGTATCCAGTCTTTCTTGTGGTGCTTACTGAGGATAGAGGGGAGGGTTCACAGTACAGACAGGAGAGCTCTTTGTTTCTCTATTGGGCTTATGGGAGAGAGGGAGTCATTTTGACACACTGAGGCTAACGGTATGTTGTGCACTCAACACGTGGTGCAAACATAGCGACAAACCTTAGTCCTGCGGGCATCCAGCAGCTGCAGAGCATGGGCAGAATGAACAGAAAATACAGATGCATGGTAAACACAGCGTCAGAGCATGAGTAACATACAGGATGGCCAACACCAGCCAACTTAAGCTTTATAGGAGCGCCACCTAGGGGCCGGGGCTGTTATTACACCATTTACAATGTATCAATGGATTTATTATGGTTTATAACCTTTCTGGAAAGATGTGTTTGCAAAAAGTCTTATTTTACAAGTAAACCAGTTGTAGCATCAACTCTTGAATGTGTTCAAGAAAAATATTCTCCATGTACAGGAATAGCCTATAGAGCCTTTTATTCAGTTCTTCATTTTGGAAAAAAAAAAAAAAAAAAAAAAAAAAAAAAGATTGATAAAATAAAATTAAAATAATGTATGTTTATTGTATCAAACATATGTAATAATAATAATAATAATAATAATAATAATAATAATAATATTAGGTCTTATATACAATATAGCCAAAGTCTATAGACATAATTAAAAAAAAACAACAACAACACAATTTTTATTGTGCTTGTCTTAATCGAAGAGATTAGGCATTAGTCTTGGTTTTAAATCCGAAAAGTGACACTATATTAACGTTGTTATGTTATAATTAGTAGTTAACAACATCCTGTGCATATATCTTCCAACCACAAGAGGACAGTGTTTGCACAGGTATACTAAGCTGCAAACGCCTTGCACTTTTTCAGTTGAATTTAACACAAAACGAACTTAATGGCCATATATTTTACCTACCATTTATTACACATTCTGCAATGATCTTGTTTGTCTATGTGGTTGCCTATAGAACAGCATTTTTCCTCCCAGCACCTCCTCTTCAACCAATGACCTCCCTAGACTTTACCATCAAGCCCCCACACTGCATTTGCATAATGACACTGGTGGTTTAAATGATTAACAAGCTGTTTCTAACAAATCAATGCACCTGTCATTCACAGGACACATCTGTGAATCACTCTGACATGGTGTGTGTTGGTGGTCATCACGTCTCAAGAGAAATGAGCTTCCCGACAATGACGCACGCATCTAGAAGGTACCTCAAGGCAAGCTTTTTTTTTTTTCTTTTTACATTGAATGATTTTTACTCTGATTTTGTTAGACAGATTTGAAGGGAAATATGTATTCTTATAATGTCGTCTGCATCAGATAATTTGACTATTCCTGAATATGAGAGAGTAAAAAACAAAAACAAAACAAACCTGGTGTATATGAGAAAAGAGATACAACAGGTGTATATCGAATATCTGGGAGCCCTAGTACAAATAATTTAAAAATAAAACATTGAAATCAACCTTAATAGGACAATAAGGTTGTGCAATCAAATTTAAAATTGATAAATTATTTAAGGTATTGCTTTTTTCAATTACAAAACTGATGTAACTGAAACTACAATTGACACAAAAGTGTCATAAAATATTACAAATAAATTATATTAGGGCTATACTTTGTCCAAGGGTACATTTTGAAAAAGAAATTGAATTAACCATGTTTTCAATTATGAGCCAAATAATAATGATTATGATTTTTACTTTAATCTAGCATCCTTAATGGACTGATGGCATTAGCTACCACACCACATCTCCTAAGAAAATGTAATTTCAGTTTTTCAGCATCACTACAAGATTTTTTATAGAGAACATTTTAATATTTTTTTAAACCTTAAGGTTTCTGAAGTTGTGAGCTCCAACATAATTTCTATTGGATAAATTGTTCAATTGTACTATTATAAATAGATCCCTTCTGTGAACAAGATATTTGACACTCCATATTTGTGAATGTGCTCTTTGCCTGTTTTCTCTCAACAAGAATTTAAAAAATATATAATGTAATAAACATGAAAGTAAATAATTCACAAATTGGTAGTTTGGTAGTGAAGTTCCACTTACTGTTATCATGATTTAAAAATTAAACTAAATGTATTTCATCCAATTTTGTTCTCATGAAGGTGATCAGAATATTATATGCAATTTTTAATAAATCACAATATATTATCCTGTGTTTTAGTATTGGGATATATATCACAATATATTGAATCGCAACAGGCATATCATGATATGTATTGTAGCGCTATTCACACCCCTAGTATTAATATCATTTCACTTTTCCATAGAAAACATCCCACATCCATATTCACCCAGGGTCTTCTGCCTTTACTGCCCAGTGAAGTGTGACCTGCGTTGCTTTCAGTGAGGGTAAGATGCAGAGAACTCACAGGGCGGGTACAGGCAAATCAGGCTGTATTTTGGGGAGAGGGTTGTGAAAGCCGAGCCTGAGCAGCTTTGGTCATGAGTCTGTTAGATGTGGTACAGCTTTATATTGTTTTACACTGTATTGTGTTTTTCCCTCAGTGCGTTGCTTTGGAACCTGTCCAACTTCCCACCACTGTCAGTTCATCTGCCTTTACCTGTGAAGCCAGTCAAGCGCATATGGTTTGATTGGCAAACTTTGTTAACTTTGAGATATTTGTGATACTAGGATGGTGATCACATAAAGTTAAAGAACTTCAATATCTCTTTAAACTGCTAGGTGGCATTGTGACTGGAAAGATAACCATTATCTATATATTTTAGCCTTCTACTACTACATGTTAACTTTGTTAAGATTTAACTGTTAACTTTGTTACTAAGTAGGGATGCACTAAGTAATTGACCAATCATGACTCAGAACAGGACCAAAGCAAAGAAGATGAATGAATGACTAGTCAGTGGTGCTCTGTCATGACTTCCATTCCAACAATTGATTTCTTTAGGCTCTCCTTCTAATGGAAGAGCTATAATAGGAAATCAAACATGACCATTTTTTCCAGACTGAAGAAACGCTTGGCATTTGCTGAGGCTAATCAAGTCCTACAGCCTGTACCAAGATAATTGGCCTAGTTTTGCTCTGTTGGTAAAAGCCAATATATTCCCCTCAACAAGCCCAATGGGTGTGACCAAATGATCATCCCACCATAACAATATACTTATGTTAGGATGCCCCACAGGCCCAAACCAAGATTGAGAGGACACATAATGTAGCACATCTGTCTTTTTTAGCTGACATACTTCATTAATGATCCCCACCAGGAGAGATATAAATATCATCCAGGGCACAGTCAGAGCAAACCCGGACGGACAAGGCAAGGCATAAAAGGAGTCTCTCTTGTATTCAGTACAAAGGGACTGAGGCTCACAGTGCAAGCCTTTCATATTGGGTTTAACATATTGAGCTGAGCTGAGTGTTAAAGCCAGACTAAAAATATGCACAGATTCACAGTGAGTAATAAGTAGCACTGAAAAATGATAAGCTATAAATGGCCTTTGCCTTGTCTGTGCCACAGCTGAAAGAGCTTGTAATTTTCCCCTAGACACTCTCTCTATAGGCATTACTTTTGTTCAGTCTTTTCAGATTAGAGGTCGCAAGGAAATGCAGCAACTATGGGCTTAGGAGGGGAACATATTAAATGGACAGTTAGTCATTCACTGATCATATTCTTTGCTGTTTACTACAAACTATTCAGCCTATTTAAATTTTAATATCAAAATGTCATAAGAATCCTTATGAAGGGTGAAGAAATAAATGCCATGATTTTTACAAAATAAATACTTATATGTTTAGCCATTGGCATGTCTTAGAATGTTGGATTTATAGTGTTGTCTTACCAATACATTTATTCACCAAATGTGGTTGGAGCGTATCCCAGAAAGTATGGATGGTGGGAAGCATGGTCAGTATAAGTGACTTTGGCTTTTGCATGGAACTAGTATCTCTCACATTCATTCACTTACAAGCAGCATGGATACTTCTTTTCAACCATGGACAGTGAGGAAATCAGATAAAAACACCACGAGGAGGGTATGCAGAGAGCAACTCTACACAGAGATCGGGAGCCTCTATCACAGCTGAGGACAGTATCACCAAGGCACTAGTCTACAGTACAGTCAGTCATCCATTTATTTTCTTTAACCAAATGCTGTTAGATGTGGGGCCTAGGTCAGTGGCCTTGAAGTGGGGAGGTATACACCATGGACACTTGCATATGCAATATATTTATGACAACTCAAAAGACAATAAAATCTGACAAATATTCACTTTATGTTTCATCACTACCAAGTAATAAAAAGCATGCATGTTTGTCTAACTCACCTGTGCTCATTGTAAGGTTAATTGTTTGACATGTTTCCTATTAGCGACATGGCTACCCTCCCGAGACAAACAAACAAACCACACATCAGGGAATGCAAGTACAACGAATGATTGACTATTCACATGAGAAGGCGGCTGACATGAGGACAAATGCAGACTAGCCGAGTTTAGACAGTCACAGTGGTCTTGTGTTTGACCTTGAGGCTGGAGCGATGTTGCCCGCTGCTCCAGTAATGACAGTTTCAGAGGCTGTGTGTGTGTGTGTGTGTGTGTGTGTGTGTGTGTGTGTGTGTGTGTGTGTGTGTGTGTGGTGTGCGTGTGTGTGTGTGTGTGTGTGTGTGTGTGTGTGTGTGTGTGTGTGTGTGTGTGTGTGTGTGTGTGTGTGTGTGTGTGTGTGTGTGTGTGACAGTATCACTCAGGGAGACGGACAGAAGTGCAGACAGCCGGGCACACAGACCACAAGCAGCTGGCAGAAATTACCCTTACACTGCTGGTCTGCTTCAAGGGAGATTGTGCAATTTGCTGCATCATGCCACACTATGTTTGTATACTTCAACAAACAAAACCATTTAATTATGTAGGCCTCTATACAAATATGAAGAGTGCATATGTTATCAAGTTGATGAACAGGTACATGTGTGGCTGCTTTATGTGTACCTTAGAACAGTCATCAATTATCAGTTTTCCATTAAACTCAATGATAATTAAACTCAATGATAATGATTTGTTTATTTCTATGTATTAATTAGATAAATATAAATAGTCAATAGACTGGCGAACACTAAGTTTGAGTTTAACATACAATAAAACTGATTAAAGGGAGGGTTAACTGAACATTGAAAGACAGTGATTCGTGATTGAAGTCAGGGTGAATAAAGAATACAGATATGCATAGACTCAATGCAGCAGTGATTAAGTCAGTTTGATAATTGTGTCTGAGCACTGTGCCATCTTGTGTCAGCTGTAATTGAACTGAACCATTACTACTTTGATTCCTATATTTGAATGAGCTCAATATTATTGATTTGATAACAAAAAATATTAGTTTTTTTATCATAATAATTTTATGTCTTTTAGTCATACTTTTGTCTGGATTATACCAAATGGCTTCAGCAATTTGTTCTGAGGAGCACTATCTCAGCACATAGTGAGTTAAATATTTATGAACACAACTCTTTCCAGAAAGGCCTTCACATTTCCTCTAAAACTGAATTGACTGCAGCATTTGACAAGGGTTGGCTTCATTCACAGGAGATGAAGACATACTGAGACATGAGTGAATGGTTTGAGTTGAGCTGATCTCACCTGATTCTCCTCGTGAGTCACTCTCATCTGCTCCTTCAATATGGATGTCCGCGCTGCCTCCTCCTTCCTCATGATCCTCTCCTTCTTCAACTCAGGGCTCCAGAAGCTCTTGATGCTGTTTGTGGAGGAGCCTAACTTACTATCCTTCAGGTCCAGTTCTCTGCGCAGCATCTCGTTCTCCCTCTGCATGTCCCTGAGCTGGGCCTGCATCTCCAGCAGCTCGCCCCCACTGCTCCTCACAGCCTGTCGCAGCAGGGCAGAGGGCACCCCCTGGTGGTGATGGTGTGCATGTAGCATGGACAGAGAGCCCAGGTCACTGTAGGACAGGATGTCCCCGTGAAGCCCGACTGAGGCGATGTTGGGACTGCTGCCCATGGCGGTGACTCGCCCCCCATACATGGCGCGGCTGGCCCGTCCTATGGTCATGTGACCACGGGGGTATGTGGCAGTGGAGCCCACACCTTCGTGGTCACTCAGGTACATGGGTCCTGAGGTGGCATAGGCAGCATTGAGGGACTGGATGTTCTCCATGGAGAGCGTCTTGCCCCCACCACTGCTCCCTCCTCCGCTGTTGGCCCTCCGATGGCCCAAGCGGGGGGAGCGGGGCAGCCGCGGTGACCGGGCAGGGCTGCTCTCAATGTGGCCTACTGCTCTGGCGCTGCCGTACATCTCCTGATAAGGTCCTTTAACAGCGACACGCAAAAATCAGACTGTGATTGTGTGAAGCACACATGAGCAGCTTACTTCATGTCTTTATCAGCAGAAATAATGTACCATCAATGTCCAACCCCAGAAAGCAGCAGAGAGCACCTGTTGAGAGAGTAGAGACTGTTAGCGTGTGCAACAAGAATGAATGGAAAAAACAAGATCAAATTATTTAATAGTACTTAATCAAGTCACAATGAGGAATGATGCATTATAAAATTGTACTGTACAAAGCTGTCTGCATCTTCCATCCTATACAAATTAAGCTACATTTTAAATTTTAAATTACATTTGATTTTGACCATGTAAATCAGTCAATTATATTTCATTTAAAAAAAAAAAAGCATGAATACTGTGGTGGCACATTAGTAAGGCAAAAACAACAAAAGTACTGCGCATATATGTAAAAAGGGAGATGAAACTCACGATTCACTCTCAAACGTCCAGCTAACTTACTCCATGCCTTTTCCTTTTGGCTGTGGTCCTTTGATAATCCCAATAAAAAAGTGAATTAATAAAAAACTTTGGTTAACTGGAATGCCGGCCAGTTATTAACTTAATGAGTAGTTGTACAGCTCTACACATTACAGTAAAGGTGGATTCTGTCATAAGCTTAAGCTGCCTTTATTATGGACACCACATACAGGTGTCTTGTGTTATTTTTGTCAAAGTCAAAGTGAACAATTCTCTGTTTAATGACACTTGCTGCTTCTGTTCTGTTTCCATGGATACGCTGAGGGTTAATGGAGGCAGTTGTCGCTAATATGACTGAAGCACAGCACACCCTTACAAAGGTGTGGGGGAACTGACTATGTTCAATAAGGACGTATTTGTATTGAGTAAAATATAATGTATCAGTGTACTACATTACTTCTGTAACAAATTTGATATTCTCTTAAAGTCGTTTTGGAACTGTATGTAACCTGCATTCTTGCTGTTGAACAAACACAGTGATTGCTTGTGGCTTAACCTGCATATAGAGGACACAATGTTTTTCTCATTCTTAGTGTGTGGATAGACCATGCTTCATGTTCAGAAGCTGCAATGATTAATGATTGGGGTTTAGGAAGTGAGGATTCATGTCAGAGAGAGTTCTGGATTTCAGCATTGAAACTGGCAACCCAAATGAGAGGTTCATGTGAGGCTTCTGATTGGATAATCATTTTTAGAACCAAAACACAAAACTGTACATAACTTGGCCATGTGCAGTGTTTTTGTAATTAAGGATAAATCAGCATTACAATTGTAATAAGTAAAGGTTAGTAAACAATACTTTGTATTTGGGGGCACAGGTCTTGATTATTTGATTCGAAATCCAAATCTTACATACTGTCTGTTTAATATAAACTCATTCCCAAGTGGAGAGACCCTGACCTGGTCACGGGAGATGAAAACATCTATATTTAGTAACTGTAATAAAACATTAATTCAAATTCCTCATTCGTCCTCACACATTCAATTTGGCACAGAGATGTTGTTGAAGTACCTGGGCTGGACATAATACCCAAGAAATGCATGTGAGCAAAGCTGTGACAACATTGACACTTATTTTTCAGAAGTTGTTGGCTTTTCCCATGCCCCCTAATGCACCAGTGACTCCTGCAGTGATGATCTGGACAATGCCTCATACATTGTATAGTTGGCCTTCAAAAAAGGTTAAGAAAGTTGTGTTATCACATTAATCAGAATGTCTGTGAACAGCAGTTGTAAATTAACATGTAAACAGACATAAATGTCTTGAAACCAGTAAAATATATTCTACAGTACACAACAAATTTAATCCAACCAAGTCAAACGTCTCAAATCCAGATTAAGATTGTAAATGCAAATCATGTTAAGTGAGGCTAGTTAAACATGTTTGCAGTGTGCAAACTCACTCTACTTCAGAATAATGGCATATCATATTATTTAGAAAAAGTGATCATATTTGATCGACCTTGCATTTTTCAGGCTGAGAGAGCCAACTGTGGAACCCTGCACTCTCCCAATGATTCCAACCCTCTTTCCGGACAAGACACTTTATACAAATTTTCCTAAAACCTTAAATATAGTTCAGAAACGTTTTATCATTGAGCAACAAGATCCAATCATCATCATTACATAAGCCCTAGGCTATTGCAGGTCTTTCACCATATTGCACTGGGCTTCAAAACAGAAACAAAGGCCAAGCGAGTGATGGCACCGTGGTCAGTTGATGGCGCTACTTTGGGAGGCAGTGGTGCGGATACATCTGCTCTAAAAGAGCCACCACAGGCGCTGCTGAGTGCACGCGAGACACTGAAATGCGCTGTGACATTTCCAAAAGGCACAAAGCAGACATTTTGCTTCCCATCCCACTGCCGTCGTGACTCAAACTAATTCTTTAACATACCTTTTTATAGACTTTTTTTGTAATTAATGTTTTGTTTTTTTTTTGTAGTGAATGCTTGCCCTTTTATTCGCCACGTGTATTAACCTTCATAATGGAGAGTAATTGGTAATCTGGAGACGCGAAACCGGTTCAGAGCGGTGCAACACATGCAACATCCTCCTCCTCATCACGTATTCTACTACACAGCCCTGACGCTGCCTGTTCAGCCCACTTCAGTGGTGGGCTAGAGAAGAACATGTTACTGTTCCCCTCATTTTAAGCCACTCAGTAATTGAGAGACCGCTTTTATAGGATTCAATATAGTAGCCCAAAGACGAATACTATTACAACATCACATAAATATAGCATGTCAACCAAACCAAAGTATGAAGAACGCCTTATCTTGTGTCTAGGGTGATACAGGCTGTCGGATGTATAAGCGCATGCATTAGCACGGGTGTACAAGTGACAACTGGGCCTTCATTTTCGATGACTGGACGTGCGGTGCGTCGGTCGAGCAGCACCTGAACGCGCCAATAAAACTGACTGTACCATTCAGCGTATGTGAGGAGACCTTTCATCACATGAGTTTACGGTTTCCCTTGACGCTTTATATGGCAGGTTCTAGAAAAAATCAAACCGCTCAGTTACACCAGTGTACGGACGATGACCAGCTGTGTCTACAAGCCCATTACCGACAGCACTCAACCTGTGATTTAACCACATCACGCAAACCGAAGGACACGCGCGTCAACTGTCTGAACATCTGACTCGTATGATGCCGAGCGTCTTCACATTAAACCATTACAGAAATACCTTTGTCGATGTTAAATCCCGACGTCCGCCATGGTAGCCAGCATCTCGTCGCCTCCATTCACCAAGCGGCAGCCTCTCTCCTCCAGCTCAGTACGGCGCGCTGTCATTGGTTCACGCAGGCGCACTCCCTCCTCCTCTTCACCATCTGAGCGTCACTGGAGCCGCGGCACACGCCGCTGTAGACGCTGTGGATGAAGTAGCATCTGGCCTGAGGAGGGGGTGGGCGAACGAAATGGAGACAGCAATACAACCCCGCCACTATTTCACCTCTTGAACAGAAATCAATGCAAGGGTCCACTTTGATTAGCTACAGCTTTGTGATTTATTTTTATTTGAGCTTTCATGGTTCAAGTTACAACCAAGATAACCTTTACACGGCTCCTTGTTGTTTTAGTAGCATGTAGATATAGAATAGGCCCCACCTAACTCGGAGGCGTAGTAACAAATAGTACCAATCAACAATACTAGGCACTAGTAGGCTATAGTACTGTGCTGTGTAGGGAAGTGATCTGCTTTGTAGCTTCAGTTGGAGCATGAATCAGTCGAGGCTCTTGACACTGCACGCTGACATCATTAACCTGGCTTTGTCCTTCTCAAGTCCTTAAACAAACAACACATCTAATGCCCTCCTTCCCTTTCTCTCTGTGCCATGGACCCATTGAATTAAGGACACCTCTTCTGGTTTTGCTTTGTAAACACTGATGCTAAGTGTGCTTGACAGGGCCCAAAGCAGAAGCATCAGCATTTCTGTCTCAGCTCAAACACTTGTCTCGTGACCCCCTGTTTAGCTTCACAGGCTATACTGTGCCCAATTTGAGTTGGCTTTAAGTTATGGTTAAGGTATACTTCATTGTCTCTGTAGATAAATTTGCATTTGCCAATCCTTCAGTGTAACTTATTATTATTATTATTATTATTATTATTATTATTATTATTATTATAAGAATAATATGAATAATTGTTTATTTATTTATTATTTTTATTCATAAAAAAATCTTTAAAGAATTGATACATCTTTATGGAGTAAAATTGTAATAATTGAAATGTATAAATCTGTGTATTTTTCCACATTACTTGTTGGTCACAGTAGTGGAAATACTTTACCAACAGCCCACACATTCTTGGTCATGAATAATTTAATTTTTCGTACACATTTGTTTTGATCAAATATATCCTTTGACTTTGTATGTCTTAATTATATTATTCCCATGAACCTCTTATCTCATTACTGTAACACTGCTGCCTTTCTCAGAATCAATAATGTCTTTGTTCATTACTGTATAAACTGTATAAACTGTATAAACACTCTTCTGTGGCAAGCTGTAGCACATAATCAAAAAAGGAACAAATGGACAATGGGAAAAAAAATGAAAACTAAAGTTTTGGATTAAAGTTAGGATGTTTGGCTAATCTTTTTCACCTTTGTTAGAGAAATTCCCTTCATTTCACTTTCACTACAAGATCAGTTGTTTAGATTAGATTAGCCTTTATTGTGTCCTAATAAACACATAAACACAACAACACACGACAATAGACAACAGACGGTGCAGTCACTCCACATTCTCATACGTCATCAATCCAATAGTGGCAGTTACCATGAAAAAAGAACAGATGAGATCAATACTTTCCACTTTGAGGCAAATACAAAGTCCTGCTAATACAGTGTCCATTGTGCCTGTGTCACAGAAGCCAGGGTTTTGTTAGTTCATATTATGGCTTAAGAAATTCAAACAAGGATATGGGGAAGTTTTTTCATCATTATCAGACAGTTTTAAGATGTTCAGTGGCTGCTTCACTATTAAAGGATTGAGTATCGATTAAGAGTTGTGTGAGTGGCAGAGGAGACAGGGAAGCCGAGGCTTGGCTCCTCTCTGGTCTTTTATTCATTGGTCATTAAGCTCCTTGACTTAATGGTTCCAGACATATTGAGGACTTGGATAGCTGCACAGTGCTGACCTCTTGTGGTTCATACCAAGTGTTGACTCATCAAAGGCTCATCAATCACTACCAAGAACTGTTCTGGGAACACATTTGCACTTGAGCCCAGTTTGTGGTAATTAATAGGTGCTTATAAACTGTCTTTGGGAAATGTCAGAGGCATGGTTAGTAAGGGTAGTGTATCTTTAATATTATGGGTAAACACTCAGAAATGAAGATGGCTTTTAATTTAGGTACTCCAAAGAGAAATGACAAATTGATTTAGTTACACCAATGAGGTTTGCCCTTTATTAAGACACTTCCCATCAGTGGAGGATGACTCACAAACTCACATAGAGGTATAATAGGGAAAATGAGTCACTGATCACCACTACTTCTTCCGAATAAAGTATGTCATGGCTTCTGGGAATGCAGTAAAGGCTGTACAAAAGGCCCTTTAATTTCTATGTTCTTGTAGTGTTAGATTTGTACTAAGTTATGTCTGGTTTAGTTGTAATCTGTGGAGTGTCCACTTGAGGGCGCTCCTGCCTCCCACATTGTATAAACAATGACTAGAGAAGAACGTGGTTCCTGCAATTGAAGTTTTCTACCTGCAGATTGTCATTGTTTACAGAAGTGTGCGTTTATGACAGCAGTAAGAGTATGCCTGTAATGATGTTGTATGTGTTTCTAGTTTAACTTTTTTTTTTTACACGCACGCACGCGCGCGCACACACACACACACACGCACACACACACACACACACACACGCACACACGCACACACGCACACGCACACACGCACACACGCACACACACACACACACACACACACACACACACACACATCGATCTGTACCTGTGTGTCACTCCTAATGTTCAAGACAAGAACCTAAACGTCAACACTTGTCTCCTCACTGCCTCCTCCTGTCTGGATCTTCATCTGGGCCGACGACAACAAAACAAATGACTGAATCTATGAATACATCTGAGTGAAACTTCTCTGAATAACTTTTATTGCCGTGTTAGTACGATAAAGACTAGCCATGTAGAATTGTTTTCTACCTTACTGACAGCAGTTTACAGTAGCCCAGTAGTATACTTGTAGTAGTTATACTATAATTGCGAGGTTCGGTACAATGGAAAAAGCACAACTAGTATTGTATAGTATATAGTATAGTATATTTTAACAGAAATTGTAATTGAACTGAACTGCAGTCAGTGTCAATTTTTGCTACTTCTTGCACCTCTCTATTTTATATCCATTAACAGACTGTTAAATATTCTCCTGTAACCAAGGGGAAGTTGGCTGTGGGTCAATGCAATAAATTATTTTTAGAGCAAAGATGGAGTAGGCCTTTTTAAAGTCAGCAGTAATCTCACTGATGAGCCATATCACTTAAAAGAGGAAGTGTAAAGTGTTTTGACCTCAATAGCTCTGCTGTAAGTCTACTCTCTATATAGGCTGTATTATCTTAAATGTTAAGATGAACTGAAAAAGATACTAATACTACTATTCTAGTATCAAGATGTGGGTCTCAAGGAGAAATAGAATGACCTCTTTGAGGTCTGAGACTGTGGAATAGTTAAAAACACTGATTCATATTGCAATACCATTTCCTGCAGAATTCTTAATTGCTTGCTGATTTACATGGGACAATTTTGTTTTATCTTATTATCGTGACTTTCTTCTCAGTGTTAAGGTCGCCGCACACTACAGGAGTATTCGCCCGATTTCGGCTGCGATTTCTTCTCCCTGAATTCGGGGAGGCGTGACCAAACTTTTTGTTTTCGTGTGCGATTTTGAAGCTGCGGTGCTCCTCGTGTGTCAGTGTCAGATCACAACCACCAAACATCAGCAATGCGACGACAATAGCCAATAAAACAAAGCGTCATGGGCAGAGGAGTGACAGACACAGGCGCAAGGTACAAACTCAGGATATAGTGAAAATAATGAGAAGCTTTCATTACTCACCAGGGACGGATTGGCAATCTGTGCGTTCTGGAAAAGTCCAGAGGGCCGTCCGGTCTACGGCCGCTGGTCGGGAGTCAAACATAGGCCTACATTCTTTAAGTCTAAAAGCCAAAAATAGTTAATAATAATAGTGTGTGTGTGTGTGTGTGTGTGTGTGTGTGTGTGTGTGTGTGTGTGTGTGTGTGTGTGTGTGTGTGTGTGTGTGTGTGTGTGTCCGGTCAGTTGGCGGGCCTATTTTGGGGGAAAAAGAAAATGTCCAGGGCTGTTTTTTGGTGCCAGTCCTCCCTGTTACTCACCTCTTGTAAAGTGGTAAATTTAAACTGCAGCATCTCATCCACATTATCTATAGAAATTGTCCTCCGCAAATAATGACATCCAGTCCACAAAACCGCGCTGTTAATTCAGTTTGAGGCTTTCTTTGAAAGTAAAAAGGCGAGATAGTTCCTCACATGTGTCCGTCTACATCCACGCAGCGCACGGATCTAGGTGAAGCTGCAGATTCCTGATAGTGACTCTATTTTCTGTGTACTTTATCGTCTAGCTTTTATGCTTTAAAAATCATGTATCTGAAGTATTGCACCACATTTCACAAATAATAACACAGTTTTGACTTGTATCTAAACTAGAAGTGCAGTGCTCTGATCTTTTGAACACTTGTGGTTTTACTGTAGTTAGGAAACAGCTGACGAGTTGCGCTCACAACTTTATCCCCTGTGGTCCGCAGACAAATCCAGCTGCAGTCTTTGTGGTCTGAGATTTTAAGTCTCATATGGTTCTCCTCATGTCTGTGGTGTGCGCTTTTTGTTGCACGTTTAAAAGACTGAAAAATCCTGTAGTGTGTGGTGGCCTTAAGGGTCAATTCAAGCCTCATCAGTAATTTGGGTCTGGCTGATTCTTAAATGATTCTTAAACTTTTCACATCAGAAAATAATTGGTCTTGTGTTCTTTCAGATAAACCAGGTTTAAATCGTGGCTATTGTAGTTTAAAACTAGGGCTAAAATTGGACTACATAACCGCTATACTCATTTTAAACAAGGACTAACCCTAAGATGGACATTTTGATAAAAAATGTATCCTAATTTAACAATAATAATAATAATAATAATAATAATAATAATAATAATAATAATAATAATAATAATAAATACTACACAGAGACACAAAGCTATTGATATTGATAAATGTAAAAAAAACACACACACACACACACAACTTAAAAAAGTATTCATAAATCAAACTTGAGACTTGAGAATGTTGTGGCTTAAACTCATTTAAACCAGATGGGGGCAGGCAAGCTCTTCAGATTTGTACTGCAGTTATGTGCACTACTAAAGTATACTCCACATTATTTCAACCTGCTTAGAAACATATTCTTCAAGATTGGTGTGAGAGAATAGGATGCAGATGGCCAAATGGAGGTGTTTAATTAAAAAAAAAGAGGCTCCGTGCCGTTTTATTATATTGGACTTATAATTCATCAATATATAATAATCAATTTCATTTTTATTTTCAGATCTCTGATTTGTCTACGATCAGACAATGCCCTAAACTAAATAAATAGTACGAATACATTATCATAAATTCTTGGTTGGTCTGAAATGACAGACACTTTGCATCCTCACACCTCCGTTGCTTCATATACATTGGCATCTTCTCCTGCTCCAACATGCCACCACCCACACAAAGATAAGTCATCACTGTCTTCTGGGATAAAGCCTTGTCTTCTTATGCCTACATACTTCATCTTTCAGTTTAAAATCCCTTTGCTACTCAATGTTAAAATCAATGTACTATCAAATGTAAACAAAAACACATCATTTAAAATAACATAAAATAAAAAATGATTACAACTTACTTGAAATATTGTTCACCTTTTTAGTTCAGAAAAAAAACAACACAAAAACAAAAGACATTTTAATTTTTTTTTATTTTCTTCTCCATTTGGAAATTGCAGGATCAATATTTTTCATATATCACATTACTTGACATGATGCACCAAAATTTTTACTCTGTTTACAGGAATACACTATTAAAACACAAGGTTTCACAATGGATACACAACTGACGCTTGCCCATTGCACTTACAACAGTGAATGACAGATATTTTGCTTCATTATCCTAGTTCTCTCCATCTCTTTACAGATTATATCCATCTTTTTCAACACCTCCGGATGGACCGACAAAGGACTTTGCTATTGCCATGGAGGTACTGTTTTTATACAAGCACAATATGGATAATAAAATCTCTACATTGACCGGATATGATTCTGAATACAGAGTTCGTTCTGCTGTTGTAAACCATCATCATGTCAGCCAAATATGCAATAATAATAATAATAATCATATCATCATCATTATAACCTCTTCATTATGATAATAAATATTCTTTTATTCACAAAAAGTTGGCAGCAATTACATCATGGGGATGCACATGTATTCAAAACAAAGCTGTACAGAATAATGAGTATTTACATTAAGGATGTGTGTGTGTCTGTCTCTGTCTTAAAAACTGTTGTATCCCAGTCAGTTCTCTCACTTGCATTTTTATTCAATTTTTTTGCTCTTTGTTATCCATGACAGCTCAGTCAGAGGCACTGTTCTGTATCCTTTAAGAGTGCTACCAGTCAGGCTTGTGCTTTCCAGAAAATGACATTATGCCCTGATTTTGTGAACGACTGGCAAAAAACACTTTGTTCTTTAGCATTCTCTATATTGGCCTGTGAAATTTCAAGGTTCATTAGGAACATGAAAAACATGCCTCGCTTCCGGTTAGTATAAGTTCAAATCATGCACCTTTTAAAGATGGCTTGGCTGTTTTTACGTGAACAATGAAATAGTCATTAGAAGCATTCCATTCACCCCACAGGATTCACCGACACCAATATGTACAATGACACAGAGTTGATGGAAGTGCTGACCATCTGTATCACAGCTTCATAGCAGCATGAACAGCCACTGCAAGCCAAACACTGAGGAGCCCAGGTCAGCCAAGTGCACAGAAATGAGGGATTTGAGAACAGCCATACAAAAGCCAAGCAAAAAACTCCATGCTTCAAAGCAACATGATGGTGGACATTCAAAAAAACGACACAGTTTACCCTTTGGCAACAAGTCCCACCAACTAGTGTGGGGTGAGGGGTTAAAACATGCCACAGAAATCAAAACTAGTTACATATTTAATATTTAAAGTCATACAGACAAGTTATAAAGCAAAAAACGTTTTCTGGACCTATCCGACCAAGTCTAGATGTTGTTGTCTTGTGAACAGAATGATGATAATAAACCATTTCAGGCTAAATATTTTCCAGGTTCAAAATGAGTCATTGCATAGAATATCTGATGTTAATTGCTTTCATATTGTCCTGTTATATGTGGTAGGTGTGTGCTGAAATAGGCAGTGGAGCCAGCTTGAGATAGAGAATTGCAGAACATGTTAACTCTGTGTATGAGTGAGACAAAGTAACTGTACCTGTCTGCATGCTCTCAAACGTAACATGCACATGTGGGACTATGGCTGTAAATCTGCCGACAAACTGTATTACTGCTATTTATAGATCCAAGTGTTTTATATTTCCATCACTAATTTATAATCATTGTGCTAAATACCATTATCTGCATGCTATTGCTTATAAAATAAACAAGCAAATTATCAGAGCAAGAAAACAATGATTTCAACAAAAAGTACAAACAAAATGTCTCATGAACATGGTTCAAAAATACACAAATGACAAATTTACATAATTTGATTTGGTTTATGTACATATAATATACAGTAGTGTAAAAAGGAAAGTGTGACAATATGGACATTTTAAAACATATGAGGTATACAAGTAAAACATACTGAATAAGGCTCTTCCATTCAGTGAGGCAAATCAAAAACAAAGGAAAACCTGTCCCAGCAGACGAGCTCTGGGACAAAAACAATGGCTTTGTGATGGCTAATCAAAAGCCATGGCCACTCTTTCATTTGGTCCTCTCGATGTGGACAGCACACGTGTGGGCACACTGGTAGTTATCCCTTCCCCAAACCTACACCTGCAACTAGTGGCATCTCAGAGATGAAAAGTTACAATATTTTCAGTCTCTCATTTGTGCGTGCATCCTGATATTCACATTTACACAATGCATTTACAGACAAAAACAGAAATGACAACATTCAAAAAGAGCATTATTTCCCTCAAATGGAATGTACTGTAGAGATCAGTAAAACCAGGCTTTCATGAAGCGAAGCCAGGTTTGGTCTTCATTGCCGTTATACACCTGTTGCAGGTGTGGGTTGTCTTGGTAGTAAAGGAAAAACCCATAAAATTTTCACAAAATCTTCTGAAAACATCAAGCTGATATCAAGTCTCCCTGACAGATGTACAATCCCCATATATTCCAGTAGAGGGCGTAGTAAGGTACCCTTACCAAAAAAAGATATTCACAACTGAGCACTCTGAGTTTCCTAATGTGCTCTGCCTCTGGTTAGAGACTGGCCCTGTCACTCAGCTCAGCTCAGTGGTGAGAAAGGGAATTGCCACATTATGGGCCTGTCAAGGACAGAGAGAAAAATGTGCAGAAATGTTATTAAAAATGTATTACATTTATTATAGTCTACAAATGTGGGAAAAATAATAATTAACAAAATACATTTTATAAAAATGTTACTTAATACAAGCTTCACTTTCACAGTCCAGGACCCAGCTCTATTTACTTACAGTTGTACAGTCAAGCACCCTGGCAGTAATCCACTAAGCTCAGCAGGCTGGCCTGCTGCTTTAAGTCGGGTTTATCTGCACATTACTCTGAGAAATCCCTTGACTCACCAAGATGTGCCGTTTGATTTCAGTCAAGAGTCACAAGTCTAGAGCAGTGTCATGTGACTGTGCACCTGATCAACTGAGCCTATATTAAATATGTTGTGCCAAAGGATAAAGACAATGCTTTTAGGCAGGCTCTCTGTGCTCCTTTGTGCATTAATTAGTTGGTTTATTGTGGCATGTAATGAGTGATGATGCTAACCCTGAGTCATGTTTCTGTGCACGGTGTTAGCTGTCGTTACAAGTCTTCACGTGTGATATTAAAGCTAAACCATAACCTTAATGCAAATTATAGCACACAGTTTGCCCCAGATTATGTAAAAAGTAAAAATGCAACCTGCTTTGATCTTAGCTTTGATGTTAAACTTTCAGTACACCATGACTATGAATTATATCATTATAAACATTTTAATTATATCCACCTGGTTCCACTTATTTGCCTATAAAAAGAATGTTTATATTATCATCCTTATTGGACAAAGTTATGAAAATGAAAGAAGGTTGAGTTTACAATGTTGATATCTGACAAGCTAAGACAGTCATGTCTTATCTTAACAAAGGATACAAATAACCTCAGGGGACATCTGATGGAGCACTGTGGATCAGACCCATTTCTCCCTGCCCACTGCCCCAGAAACACTATAATCCAGGACCACCTACCTTTAGTCTGTCTTGATCCTCTGTTGGTGCTGTCAAATCATTGAATTAACTTGTGTTTCCAATGTCTGGGGATTAATTGCTGACAGGGCACTTCTTGATTCTAGCTCTGTTCAGTTTAAAGGTATTGGAGAAATTGTGTCAGCGAGTTAGTTCCTTGTACTGTATAATTGTAATGTGACATGAATACTCACTGATGAATTCAGAAGTCTCTCGCTTGTCGCTTGAGATTTCAATTTTAAAGGTTTTTCCAGCATGAAGTCAGTCAGTGTCTCATATTATTGAATATACTGAAAACAAAAACAAAAGCAAAAATTACAAACTGTTACGAACTCTCTCAATATTGTTTCAGAAAGGCTAAATGTAGGGATGCTATCACTTGCCTTTAACTATATTCACTTCACCAGAATGAAGTGAACTTCTTTCCAAGGCCAGTCAGAGCTTGATAAAACAGAAAACCAAAATGAAGCCATAATTACAAAATTGTATAAGTCAGCATTCATTATTTGCGACTTCAGTAATCATAGTCCTACCATCCCCTAGTTTCCCAGCCTGCTCTGCTGCCCCTCCTTGCAGGATTTTAGTCAGGACATTTTCTCCCTCGGCTGGGGCTTGTCCTGCTGCAGCACTGCCAATACCTCCAGGTTTACTGCCAATGCCGACTGGAGCAGCTTTGGAGCCTAATAATAATAATGCATTAGTCTCATATAGTGCTTTTCCAGACACTCAAAGTTGCTTTACTATTTTGTGCGTTATTCAATCACTCCATACACTATACATAACATGACATCAGTTCATCAAAATAAACTGCATGTTAACAGACTGAGACAAAACTTACCAATGCCTGTTAAAGGAGGTGTAGCTATCTTGGTTGGCTGTGGTGCAGGTGGGCCCATCATGGCTTTAGATCCTATTCCACTCGGTGGGGGAGTAGGATCCATTTTTGTCTGAAATTGATTTAAAAAAGATTTCAACTTTATTACTTCACTTTCATATTTGTGTTTAAAAATATAATATAAAACATATATTATTACATGTGTGGGTGAAAAATACACATTGTATTCGGATGAGTTTTTACTAGATATTAACTTATATATTACACTTATTTATTAAACAAACAGTCTAAACAGTTTTTATTATAGTGGCTGAGCCAATAAAACTTTGCTAAATGCTATGATATGATTTAATGTTGCATTTATTCTTTATTTCAGACACAAACATCATTTGATCCATAGTTAAAAAGAAAAATTGGATACAAAAAATATACAAGGCACCCAAACCAGTCCATAAATTTCATTAAAAAGTGTGGAGTTTCTATGCCCAGTGCAGAAAAAAAGAGTAATATAGTAAATTTATTCTTACCACAGTGGGAACTGGCGGTCCTGTTGCCGATCCAATGCTAGGTTGCCTCCCTTGTGCTGAGGCTGGTGCAGGCTTGGGTTGTTGTGCTCCTCCTGGTCCTGCAGTGGCTGTTGTCTGTCCTTGCTGCATTGGAGGCTGCTGCTGCTGTTGCTGTTGTTGCTGTTGGGTGCTCTGCTGCGGCGGCGGTGTGCCATCTGTCGATTCAGATCCAGGAAGTCGTCCAACCTGCGCTCCAGCCCGCTGTTGACCTGGAGCTGTCTGCTGCTGTGGATGCTGATCTTTGGGCCCTGGTGTGTTGGGGTCTTGTCTCCTGGATGGTGGGCGGTCTCCTTGTGTTCTCTGACCCCTTCCATGATGATGTCCTGTGGGTGAATCTCGTGAAAAGTCACCTGAGTTTCTTGGGCTTCCCGTGGAAGTACGGGAGTCTGGGTGGGCCTTCCTCTGCACCCCTGAAGAGGTCCTGCCGTCAGAGCGGGCGGATGGATCTTTGGAGTGTGTCCGGGAAGAACGAGATGACCTGGGATCCTCAGAAGAGTGCCGGGACGAGCTGTGTCTCCCAGAGCTGCTGCCGTGGTGACGATGTTCCCGTGAAGATGTGTGGCGCTGTTGGTTGTATTCATCTGGACCATACTCCTCAGGGGGCTCATCATAGTCATGGTAAGTGTGCTTACTGCGCCTGCCTGTGGATGAATGTCCGCTACTGCTATGATGTTTTGAGCGTGCTTCCCGTGGTTTTTCAAACCAGTCTGTTTCCTCTTGACCCAAATGATAGGCTTTTAAACCAAACAAATATTAACAGTCAGTTTTTATCTAGGGCTGGAATAGCATGCAGATTGAAACCATGCAATTTGGAAACCATGCACATTGTAGAGACATGCACATGATGTGCTACGAGAACAGTCACATTACTTTGCACAGCATGCAAAACAGTTAAAAGAAAAAGCAAAAACAATTCACAGACAATTAGAAGAGGATAGAAAGAAATATCCACGCTTCTTAATACTGTACATTTGGCATGCAGTCTTGTCACAGACGGTGTGAGATGGAATAAAAGATTTAGCACCAATTACCTTCACTGTCAGAAACTGCACAGTGCATGTCATCTACAAGGTAAGGATCATCAGGCTTATAGACATGACTTCTGGGAAGATCCTTTTTGTGATGGTCTTGAACGTCTGGCAGTGAATGACTCGAGCCATACTGATTCCTGGCGTCATAAGCATCAGCTGCAGCAGAACTCCGGCCGATGCCAACAGGTTTCCCTACAGGACTGAGAGGACTTTCCTCTTCTGAATTTTGGTTGCGCATTGGAGGTCTTCCACTACGACTGCTTCTTTGAGAGCGCTCCATTGCATCTCTTTCATAGGATTTGCTTCTGTGGCCTGTGCTATCTCTAGATGAAATCTTGTCCATGCCATATCCAGTTGATCTTGATCTGCCAGCAGTGTACATGTGATCCTCCTCCTCCAGTCCCTCTCGACTTGTCCCATAGTATTTCTGCTGATCATAGGAATGCCTTTTCCCATAAAAACCATCTTCCTGCCCTTTCTTGGACCTGGTTACTACTGTACAGCTGCCTCCTGTTGATGTTGTCATTGTGTAGGAGGCTAGATCAGATTCAACATCTCGTGCTTCTTCTATAGGGGAGAATTTTGATATCTTCTGTTCCATTCCTTGCTTTCTATGCTTACTTCTTTTAGAAGATACTCCAGGGGTAAGATTCTTAGGTGTAGTTTTATGGCTTCCAGAACCACTTCTTGTTCCATGTTTAGTATAGTCATCATAGTAATAGGAGGAGCTCCCACTCACTGTTGTACTGGTGCGACTGTCAGCAGTGCTCTGGTAACCAGTGGTGCCTGTTGGTCTGCCATAAGCATCCAAAGTCTCCTCTTCTGGCCTTCCATAAGCAGAACCATGCACAGGACCATTCTCATTGCGATACCGTACACCCGCAGGATGTCCAAGCGCATCAGCAGTTTGTCCAGTATTGTCTTTTGTCAATTCACTTATGTCATCTATCATAACATAGTTTCTAGGGATATTCTGCTCCAGGTTGGCGGTGTACATCCCATCTGTGCCATATGTGTTCATTGGATTTTCATTGGAGTGAACCAGACTGGGCTCAGGGGGGCGGTATTGTCCATAAGCATTGCTGTACATAGAGCCATAGCTGGTATCAGGAGCAGATGTGGCCACTGACACTGCAGGGTTACTGATCACTTCATAGTTCGTGGGGTGTTTTTGCTCTAGATCTGCCAAAGATGTCTGCCGGGGTCTTTGGTGAACAGTAAGAATGTCAGCTTGTTGTTGGTAAGGGTGACCAGGTTGGAAAGAACTAGTAGAATAAGGAAGGCTTTGACCAGGCATGGGTTGACCGGAAGGATGGAAGCCCTGGTGGCTATGCTGCTGCATACCAAGATCTGTCTGATAGGAAGACTGGCCATAGGCACGAGAGGAATAATTTGTCTGATTTGGGTACAGTGTTCCAGTGGGGGGATGGGGCTGAAATGTTCCAGGTTGGGGAGCTGAGGTTGGATAAGGAGTTTGGAACCCATAGGCAGAGACTTGTGGTTGAACCGACGACTGACTCTGAGAATAGGGGTAAGACATGTAAGAAGAAGTTGAGGGATACTGTGAAGTTGCATTGGGGTCATTGGTAAACTGGCTGAGTGGTGCAGTATTGGGTCTACTCAGAAGACCATTAGCATCAAAAGCTCCAGCTGACATCCGTAGGTTATTGAGCTCACTGTCTGACATGTAGTCTCGAGCATCGCCCATGCATCGCAGGTAGGCCAACTCTCTTCTTTCTCTTTCCTTTACCATTGTTTCTTTGCGCTGGGTTATGCCCATCTCCAAACAACGAAGCTTGGCATCTATTTCTTTTTCTTCTTCCTCTAGCTCGGCCTGTTGCTTACGTAGCTTTGATGACTCTTGTTCTACTGCTTTGAGCTCGTTTAGTAACCCAGCTTTAGTGACCCCCTGGGCAGAGCGTGACAGGACTCTCTGGGACATGCCAGGCGAGCTGTACATTTGTGCTGGAGTGACAATAGGCAGTGGAGTCTCCTCTGGAGGAGGGCTGGGAAGTGTTCTCTTCACTTTCCTCATCAGAGAGTTCTGCTGCTGCTGCTGCAAGGCCATCTGTCGGGAAAGGCACAGACAATGCACATTATGTAAATTGAGCAATTCAGTTATTAGTGCATGCACTATCAATTTATTTACTTTACATAGAATAAATAAGTGATAATATTATATTATAAATATATATATATTTTTATTTTTATTGAAGATTATATCTGTGATTAGTAATGCAAACTAATTGCCTTTATGTATCTGTTGATTACTGTTAGAACATAATGCAATTTATCATTTATCATTTATGAACATTTATGAAAATATCCGAATATCCGAAGAAACTGTCTGTCTATTAATAATTTTGTAATACAGACCCAGATTTACATGTACACAAAACACTGGAAATGTTGTGGAATCATAGATGTGTGTGTGGTTATGCTCTTTGGCTTACGTTCTTTAGTAGTTAAACATGTGTAAATGAAGTTAAATGAGTGTAGTTTAAAACACAATGCATTATTCACAGTAATTTGAGTGGTTAAGGTTAGGTAATATAGTTTATCTTAGTTCTTACCTGACTGTTGGACAATGCTTGTTGATGGTATGGAGAAAACCGGTTCTTTGCTGGATCCTCAGATGTGGGGCTGAGAGGTTTGGGATCTGACATGGAGCGCTGTACACTTTTGATGGGTCTTGGGAGTGACTGATGGCGCTGGGGTGATTCAGCTGTGAAGGCTTTCTGCTGAGGAGTGACGTGGGCCTTGTTGAGTTTCTCCTGTGATGCAAATGTGGTCTCCAACATGCGATGAGGAGACAGAGGAGACACTGGGGAGTATAGAACCTGGGGAGATTTAGGGGGCTGACGAGAATCGTGCTGCTGGTAGCTGATGTCCAGAGGGTCGGGCTTTCTTCTCTCAAATGTTGCTACCCCTTGGAGTCTTGGGGAGGCTGCATCTGCTGTGTTTGCTCCAACTATGTGCAGGCTTGTCGAGTAGGGACTGATGGTTGTAGGCACACTGAGCTGAGGTGCTACCACACCCTGGGACTGTGACTCTGGTTCTGTTTGGCAAGCCAGACTCTCTCCTTTGTGTGTTCTCTCGGGAGCAGCTATATAATGTAAAAGGTCGACTTTTGAAGTCTCTGCCACTGTAATATGAATTGCAGGAGAAACCCTGCCAAGCTGGTCTGCTTCAGTTTGACATGAGGAATCATTTGTGGTCTGAATAGCTATACTTGAAGACACAGATTTACTTTCCCCACTGGATTCAGAGTGCTTTGATGCTCGTGATCGCCTTCGCCTTACTGGTTGTTGGTCCCACTCTCCCTGGTCCTCTTCATCTGTTTGCACGCTGCAGTCTGCAATGCGCCTCGTTCGCCTGCGCCGGTTCATAAATTTGTCCTCTCCATCTTCATCATCTGTTTGTACACAGCTGTCAGTAATCTTCTTCACAGAGTCGTCTTCTGTACCATCCCTAAGTCGAGGCATAGAATTTTGTTTTCTCATAACCTTCGGGTCAACTTGTTTTTCACTGCTTCTTAATGACATTTCAGATGTAGAGCTCTGAATTGGCCGACCAGCAACCACAGCTTGCACCATCTGTCCGTCTTGCCAAAACTGAACGCTCTGACCTTCTTGCTGAATAACTCTGCCGGTGTGGTCACAAATAATGAAACCATGAGGCGTTCCTCCAACTACTCCCTGTGCTGATGTGGCGGCAGCAGCAGCAGCTGCAGAGGCTGCGGCTGCCTCTGCTGCAGCAGCGGCAGCAGCGGCCTCCACAGCAGCCGTCTTCTGCCGCTTTTGCTCCTCCAGCTGCTGCTGAAGCTGCTGCTGCAAAGACTGAATTTGTTCAAGCTGCATACGTTGCTGTGCCAGCTGTTCTCTTTGCATAATGAGCTGTGTTTCACGCTCTGCTTGCTGTTGCTGCAATACTTGCTGTTTGATTGTTTGAAGTTCTTGAATTTCACGCTGAACAATTAACTGCTCTTTTTCTCTGTGCCTCTGAAGCTCCATGCGATCTCTTTCAAGCTCCTCTTGTAACCGCAGCTGGCGTAATTTCTCCAGTTCAACACGTTCTCGCTCTAGCTGCAATATATGTTCTTGCTGTTGACTCATTTTCTCATCTTCTTTTCCTTTTGGTATTTCAGCAGGAGGAGAAAGTTTACTTGCTGGAGTCCCAGTTGCTGCTGTTTGTGGTTGACCCGATTGTTGACTTGTAATTGGAACTAGAGACTGGGTTAATGATAGTGGTTCTGTTTGCACTGGTTGGATGGAAGTAGGCTGGCCCTGAGCTATAGGAAGAGCTGCAGGAGAGGGAAGGTGAGTTGCCTGTTGATCTGCTGGAGCTGGGAGAGCGAGTGCTGAAACTCTGTGTACCCCTCCATGGGCTGCAGGTGGAGTAGGTGCAACTATTGCATTTGTTTGGGCAGTGTCTGGTGCTGATGGTTTTCCAAGGTACATTGGTGTTTCTTGGTGCATGGAACTGGTAATAGCTGCTGGAGTAGCTGATGATGGATACTGATTATAATATTGTCCTTGTGTGGGATGAGGCATTCTAGGAGTTACTTGGGGTAACCTTGTGAGGCTAGCCAATGGTACTGCTGTTACTCCTGCAGGGTATGGCCTGTATATTCCTCCAGACATGGGACGGATGACAGGGGCTGGCTGAGTGGTAATAGGCAATGTAGAGGCTATAGGGGTGTTAATGGTGGAATATATCATGCCATCACCCCCTCTTACAGCTGCTGGGTACATTGCACGTAGACTTGCTTGTCTAGCATTAATCAAATTTGTTAGCGCTTGGCTATTTGGTGTTGGTCTTCCATCAGGTCCATATAATAGACTGGCTCTTACTGATGCTAAACTCCTTCCCAAGGAACCACCTCTTCCTGCTCCATATGGGACCAATTCAGTGCTTTGTCTGTATCTCCCCATGTGGTCTGCTGTATTAAGTGCTGCACACATGCGACTGATCTCTCTTGCTGTGGTGGCACTATACTGTGCAAGATTTGAGTCCTGGGACCCAGATAGGTTTTGTACACTATAGTTATAATCAGAACTGATATTAGACAAGGAGCCGTAACGGCGAAGGGGTAGAGAGGAGGTTGAGTAATCTTGACGTAAGTCTGTGTATGAGCCATATTGTGCTCCCATGCCAAGGTATCCTCCATCATATGCCTGAGTCATGCCTGTAAGATCAAGTTTTGCCCCTCCCTGCACCCTGCCCTGATATTGACTTCCATCCATCATTGAAGGTAAGTTGGTATCAGACATGGATGGTTGAATTCTTCCCATAGTGAATACAGGAGGCTGAAATGCTTTGTGTTCTTCTGTCATTCCTTTAGAAACTTGCTGTTGTTGGCCTGCACTTAAATGTGGTGATGACAGATTAGGAGCTTGGTTAGTTTCAGTGGCAGGATTTGTATCTGCTGTGTTTTGCCCAAATGCCCCAGAGCAAGAACCAGCAAATGGTAACTTGTAAACAACATCACAACAAGCTGCTTGGTTTTCTGGTTTTAGCTGCCCAGTGAGATCCAAGACCTGGGGAGGAGGCTCTTCTTGCTTTACAAGTTGAGTAACCGTAGGATTTTGTGATGTACTGCTATCATCAAGTTGTACCATCATAACATGAGGTTTTCCGGTGGATAGGTTAATTGCTGTTGGCTTGTTTTTTAGTTCTAAGGCAACGCCACCGTAGATGTCTTGGGGAGCCGTGGTCACAGCTCCAGACACTGAATGTGGGACTGCTGGTCTAGTTATGGCACTTGCTGTCACTACAGGTTGAGCAGTACTTGTTTGACTCGCTACAAGATCTTTTTTCATAATCACTGGTGGTACTTGATTTGCTAAATTGTACCGGGCAAAGGAAGCTTGCTGCTGGTGTTGCTGAAGCTGCTGTTCCAGAAGCTGTTGCTGTTGAAGAAGTTTTTGTTGTTGTAACTGTAACTGCTGCTGTTGTAGACCCAGATTTTCAAGACAAGCATCAATTTTAGGAATAGATGGGTCAGTGATTTTACTCTGAGTCAAGCACACAGCTGAGCCAACACCTTGCCCTAAGTCGACACGATTTTGCAAAGGATCTCCATATATAACAGGTGTCTTTGATGGGGACATGAACACAACACCGGCTATTGTGACACTAACCGTTGTAGGTGTAGATACTGAGACACGTGGCTGTTCCTGTGCATTAAGATTCATAATGAGAGGTTGCACAGCAGTATGTCGACCAGAAGGCTGCTCCACTCCTCCAGTGTATCGCCTTGTGTCAGAAGCTAGAGATGTCAAGTCCATTCCCTGATCTGTCATTATGATAGGAGCAGACCGCATTGGGGCTCGCAGGTCCACCACATTTGAACTTGAGGAGCATGCAACATTTGATATTTTTTCCAATGAAGTTGATTCATGTGCATTCATAGTGCTAATACCAACATTTACTGAATGTTTAGGAGAGCTTGTGGGTGGGGCATGGGTGCTATACAAAGTTTTATAGTTGGCTTGTGTAGGGGATGACAATGGAGAAGTGGAGGAATTTACAGTCTGTGGCCTGGCAGAGCTAGTTGTTTCAGAAGCCATTTCTGGAGACTCCTGAGAGGACTGCTGACGGGCAAGCCTTGGTGACATTGCTCTTTGAGGTGATTGCGTTGCTGTAGCTGAAGGACCACCAGGCACTGAGGGCAACTGTCTACCACCTGAAGGCCGGACCGATGGTGCATGTGTTGGGCTTTGGGCTGGGGAGGTAGTGGGGGATACAGGAGGACTGGGGCCTTTGAATAGTGAGAAGACTTTGGAGGTGATGGAAGATGAGGCAGGTTCTGGTGTTGTTTGTGCTGTCCTTTGGGGACCACTTTGTCTTGTGGTAGCAGGTTGAGCTTTTGTTGTGGACACTCCAACAACACCTTCGATTTTGGCACTTTGAGTCATCATCCGGTTTTGAGTTTCTTTTGACAAATGTGCAGCTTGGATTCTAGGATCTGTTGAAGAGAATGAGACTGGAGCTGCGATCTGTGTAGGACTGGAGCCTGGAGTTAAAGCGCCACCAGGTTCCAGAGTGGACCTGCTTTCAGTGCCTTTCTGCTGAACCGTTTGCCCTTGTTTTTGCATTAGCTGTGCTTTCCTCATCATCTCCTCATAGACCTCTTCTGCACTTTTGAGCGTTTTATCTGATGGTGACACTGCTGTCTTTTCTGTGGGTGAGTAGAGTGTTGTTAAAGTGGGAAGGTTGTACTCATTGCCAGATTTATACAACTTTCCAGCAATCACCTCAAAGCCCTCAGCCTCAGAGTCCATTGAAGGGGAGTATTCAGAACATGAGGATCTGTGAAGTTCTTCCATTTCAGCAGCTTGTCGTAACTCCTCTGTTGGTGATGCGTCCTCAATCGGAGAAAGGTTACTGGGAGGAGTTTTGGATCTTTCCCTGCGTCTCTGTGCCCTCAGCTCCTCCTTGTCTCGTTTGGCTTTCCGAGCTGTACTTCTTATTCTTTGCTGTTCTAAATCTCTCATTTGTTCTTGTTCTCTGAGAAGTTCCTCCTCCTCCCGAAGCTCGTCTTCTTCGGATGAGTCTTCGATAGTGGGGAGCAATGGCCCATGGGAGCGGTGTCTTGCTTTCCTTTGCTGCTTCGCTTCCTCTAGTCTTGCTCTACGACTGGGACTGCTGTCACTGTCATCCTCCATAGACGATACAGATGTGGGGGAGGTTCCAGAGGTGTAGCTGGGCGTAGTGGCAGGAAGAGTAGATGAATAGTCCCCCTTGGACCTCTCCTCTGGTGAACCAGTCAAACTTTCCATTTCGAGCTCTGGCTCTCTTAAGTCATGTTCAGTACTAAGCTCGATATCGCGGTTGTAACTGTTTGTATTATTGAGCTCAATTGTCTTAAATCTTCTGAGACCACCTTGAGCCATTAGACCTTCTTCCTCTGTTCTAGCTTCTGCCGCCTTGGGGTCATCCTCAAAGCTGTTTGACTGGTGTGATAACCTTCGCCTCTCTTTACCCTGATCAGCACTGCTTTTGTGAGTTCTTTTGGTTTTCTGCGTCCCATATTCTTCCATTTCATCTTCGTCAGCACTCATCTCCATGATTTGCCTCCTCATGTATTCCTCATCTGTTAGGTCTTTGTGTGACTTCTTCTGTCTGACTGGTAACGGTGAGAGACCACTTTCACTGCTGTCTTCCACATAGTCGTGTCGAAGTTTGCAGCTTAGGTCATCTTCTGATTCATCTCTCGCTGCATCATCTTCCGGACTGTAGTCTCCTACAGACAGTGAGTGGGGCCTGTTCTTCAGCTCGGGCTCCAGCAGAGGCTTCATAGAGCTCTCCAGTTTGGTGATATCTGAGGGCACTGAGGCATTGAGTTTAATGCTTTCCTCCTGGATCTGGCCTGTAATCTCACCCAGGGAACCAGAGATGCCATCGGAAGAGTACCCGGTGTCACTCAGACTCTGTGTACTTGATTTGGTGTAGTCCTGAAAAAGAAAAGGAAAATTGTGTTAGAAAAAACATAGAGCAAATAATATCTGTTACTGCCAGTGATTCTCAACTTTCTACTGATCGATTATTATAATTCATCAAACTATCAGAGAACAAGATTTTTCAAACATTAATATGAAAGTCTAGTTTTAGTTGTCTCAGAAAAAATCAAGATCAGGATTTTAATTACAGGAAAAATGAGAACCACTGTTCCAGACCAGATAAACAATTGAACATATTAGCGCAAAACATACTATCAAACGTACAATTACAACCACTTAAAAGCAAAATCAGTCACATTATTTACTTATCTGTTGTTAATAGAATGAAAGTGTGAGTTTTATTTAACACTAAGACTGAATTTATCTTTAAGTGGTTAATATACAAATGGTTTGTAAGTGATTACATTTAAAATATGTAATTTGATTGCATGCATTCGCTGTCATTTTCTTTGAACCATTTTTGAAATGTGACCATGCTATGAATGCTTCAGAAGTCATCATGTCATGTGTAGTCAAACTGGACAGATGCTTGGTTGTAAAAACAAACAAAAAAAGGTAAATAACATGAAAAACTGCAAAAGTTGTGAAGATGCTGAGCAACTGATGATGGTAAGTTAGAAAATAAAAAAGATGACTTCAAGCGATAAAATAAAGGCTTGAGATTTTGGACAAAAATGTAACAAAAAACAACAAAAAAAAACCCCACAATCAGAAATACACTAGAAATAAAAAGACAAACAAAAAAAAACAATGAATTGACGTGACAAGTTGCTGGTCGCTCACTTGCTGTCTGGACATCTGTGTATCCTCATCAATCTTTGTGTCTTTAGGTGAAGTGACAGATTCTGCCACTGTCTTCTTTGGTGGAGTCTTGACATCTTCTTTTGCAGGTTTAGAGCTGGTTTTAGTTGTTTTCTCCTGGCCCTGGGGAGGTTTCCGGGTCTGATTGTTACCTGTGGTTTTAGACTGAACAGGCGTAGTTTTGGAGGGAGCTGGAGAAGTTTTCTGAGGTGCAGCTTTCCCAGAGGCAGGGGAAGCCTTTGCACCAGAGGGCTGAGCAGAGGCCTTTACTGGGCCTTTAACGGCACCTGGCCCTTTTACTTGAGAAGTGGGCTGAGCTTTAACTTGGCCTGGAGCCTTACTCTGAGCAGACTGTGCAGTACCCTTGGTTTGGGTAGGAGCCTGTGCAGTGCCCTTGGTCTGAGTAGGAGGCTGTGTTGTGCCCTTAGTCTGGGCCGAGGGCTGTGTTGTCGCTTTTGTTTGGGCGGGGAGCAGGGAAGAAGATTTGGGTTGAGGAGAAGCTTTACTCTGAGGGGAGGGTTGACTGGACCCTTTGGTCTGTGGGGCACTTACTTGGTGACCCGGAGAATTCTGTTGGTGAGGAGCTGTGGGCCTAAGCCCTGAGGCCTGATTGGGGATTTGCTGCGCAGGTGGATGTTGATTGGCTGGAGCAGGATGTCGTGGCGACCCCATCGGCTGTGGAACAGATACAGGAAGATCTCCCAAACTTCCTGAAAGGGCCCTTTGCGTCTGGCAGTTCAAGCATAGCCATTCTTTGTTCTGAAACACAAAAGATAAAACATGAAAGACAGAGCATTAGAAAAGAGGCCTATCAGACTGTCATGCATGTTATAAACCACATAAGTTATTTTTGAGCTCAGTAACTTGGACAAAAGCGATGTAGAGCCTTCCCAAGTGGGAGGTGGGAGGCAAAGCTAAAATTGACCACAATGAGATGAGATGAAGGAAAAGGAGGAGGAGGAGAATGAAGAGTGAGGAAAGAGATGATAAACAGAACTATTCAATATTTTACTGTAAAATAACAATAACATTTCCGCATCATATTTATTCCTGTTCAACTTATTCTAACAAAGACAACAATGTAATTTGTCTCATCTGGACAGACGTCTTTCTAACCATGTCCAAAATCCCAAAAAGTATTCTCACGAGGAACAGTGAAGTGTTGGTGGAGCCATTACGTTGCCAAACAGACAGACTTGCTTTGTTTTTATCTCTATCAAATGCTTCACTGAGAAGCTATATATAAACAGGTGCAGCAGTCTCACAAATAGCCATCTGTGCTGTTCTTTCAAATGGAGAAAAACTGTCACTAACCAGTTTTCAGAGTGTTTATAGCACCAGGACACTCTTCACCCTCCTCAAGACATGCTACTATTAAAGTGGTTCACATATGGGACATGGCATGGTAGATACTGAAATGAAACTGCTTAGAATTATAGATCCATTTACATTAACTAAAATAATGAATAATTACCTTAAACTGGACTGCACTTGAGCATTTTTATTTTTTCAGCTCATGAATACAATTTCATAATATTTATGATATTGAATATAATGTTTTTGTTTCTGGACTTTAACCAGTGTCTAGTTATACATAATGAATTTGTATTTTTTACATTTCTGTATCTAGATGTAGATTATAAGGAATCACGTAAATGTCTCCAGTACTAAATGAACATCTTTTTCTCCAGCTGTGTGCAGTGTGCTCCTGAATCAGCATAACATCTCAGGGTGGGTGAGGGGGAGAGCTGGGATAGCAAATAATTCATGTAGTGTACTAAAGCTTGTACAGCAGCACGCGGCAACTCCGTCCTCACAATGTAGCAAGGCTGTGGTCCATGTAAAAGAGAATGCTCTTGGCACCTGTAGACCATCTGTGTCCTTGTTTCCCAACAACAATGACCATACAGTTTCATGACTTTAATTGCATTTTGTCAACTTGTGTCACAAATTGTGTGAATCAAAAAATTATTTCTCAGTCCTAACCTCACAGCTTTCTCTGTGGAGTTTGCATGCTTCTCCCTGTGTCTGGGTGGCTTTCCTCTGGGCATTCTGTTTTCCCCCATTAACCCAAAACGTGCACAATAAGCACAATCCTCCTGCTAAAGGAAGTTCTAAGACTAGCTGAGATGAGTTCCTGTGTGCGCCACTAAGGCTTCCACTGCTCCTGGCAGGTTGCCCCAGCGGCATTGAAGGGTGGGTCAAATACAAAGGACAAATTTCCCTAAGGGGACAATAAAAGTCAACCCTAACCTTATAAGAGCGAGAGTTGCATATTGCTATCACAGTACTGGCTGTTTCTCCTCAAAGCTGACAGTGCTCAGACTTTGGCACCAGTGCACATAAAGTTCAGTGGTTTATCATATTAGTTATATTAATAACCCCATTAAACAGTAGGAGGGTGGCAATTAGCATTTAACCCTGACAGAAAAGATTAAAAAGTCATTTTTAGTATCTTATCTTGTGATCAAACTCAGTTTTTAATCTGTGAAATGTGTATAACACTGTATTGTGTTTTTGTAAGGTATGGACTGATGTAATAGTGAAATGTAGAAGTAGTAGGTTAATATGTATTTTTTAAGATGAAACTAAATGCCTAATAAACGCAGCTTCAGCTCTTTTACTTTTCTCTTTAAGCACCGAGCGCCAGAATGGCCCGAGTCTGCGCACGACCTGAAGCCTACTGGCCGAACCTGACCCGAACTCTAAATATTCCCTACATTTTTGTGTAACGGGGAGCTCTTGCAAATGATTCCTTGCTCTCTGACAGTATAACGAAAATAATGCCTGTGCCCGTCCCAACCCAGGCCCGCGCATTCACAGAGGTAAGCAGAGTTTGGATGTTTCGTGTGGACTTTTTTTGGCTGAATAACAGCGCCTGATATGTGTTTTATGTGTTACATGCCGAATCTATGTTCTACCTGCCGAAGTGCTCGTCCCCTGGCCGCTAATCCACGTACTCCTCCCTACCCCCTTTCGCTCTCCCGGGGAGGGCATCTGAATCTCTCGCACGTAGCCCCCTCATAGCCCCTTCCTTTGACCATTCAGATCACCGCGTGCACTTATCTACTAGTATATGTGCATAAACAGGGCCATCTCCACACACATCATAGGCATACTTAAAAATATAGCGATAAAACTTTTGAAACAGCGAGAAAACAATTCGGCTTTATCTGCAAAGATATGCTGCCTAAATATTATGAAATATTATTAAATTAACAGATGAGTCGTTGTTGTCACTTTTAGTTTTGTATTTATTTCTACAACCTTGTTTAAGCCTTTGACATGACTGCATGGTGCTGCGTGGAGCCTCTCCCTCCCTCACTGTCCCGTGTGTCTCCCACTGATTATCGGCTCATGTTTTGGTAAATCTCACTCACGAGTCACTTTGCATGCTTCATTTATGGAGAAGTAGAGGTGTGGAAAGGGCGTGGCGTGACGTGCAGGTGGGGTCTAAGAAGCACAGATTGCGTAGTTGAGTGCGCGCGGAGGGTCTTCTAAATGTGGAGTTTGCGTGGCGCACGCCTCTGGTGGCCACTAGGAGTATGCACTAGCTTAGAACAACTCCCACGTAGTTCTTTATGAATGAGCCCTCAGTCACTGAGCAAACTGCAACAACCGCAGTTCCAAGCGTCACATGTTGTTTTGCCCTTTTACGGAGGCCTGGAGGCACATGTTGAGAGCGTGGCTTACAGTCATTACAGTCTATGCTTTCTACATGCGCTCTTTACAACCGGGGAGGCCAGCCGGTTGTTTTAGAGGTTTGCGCATGCGTACTGACGACCACAGCGGGCTCAAACCGCGCTGAATAAACCCGCGTCATCACCATGGGAACCTGATGGAAACCGGAGATGTGCGGCGATTCCCAGTGAGTGCGCATGTGCGGCAGGAGACGACAACAGCAGCGCAAACTTTCAACACAAGTGTCTAAAAAAACTCGCTTTTAGCGACAAGTCACTCTTTGTAGCTTCGTGTTAGTAACGATTAGAAGTTAGTTAGAAATACAGGCCTCATTTAATGAAACAGCGAGCTAGTTTCAGGGCTAGTTTGTGTGAAATGGAGTGTCTGGACGGAGCAGTGGAGTGAGAGCGGCTGGGCGTCTGTGTGTTTATGAAGGAGCAACAGTGTCAGTGGAATAACAGCACTATTACACACGTGTGGAGGAACATATGTGTGTTCTGGACCTACTCCGCTTCAGGGAAATACAGGACGTTTCTTCAGGAAAGGTGTGGTTTTGCATCTATGAGAGGTGAGTGTGAGCGCTCTGTGCCAGCCATATTATAGATCCATGGTTCTAAGGCAGGGGCTGTGTTTAAGGGGATGTTTGTGACACATCAGGCTGTATTATGATAAGTGCATCTGTGTGACCAGTGCACTGTTGTTAGTATCTCTTCATGATCTTCATGAATGTACATGTTGTGTAGTAAGTGCATTACACATCTATACACAGTCATATGTCATTCATATGGTTTTTACTAGATGCATTATAATAATGACATAGATAAGAACAGTCCTGAAGGCTCAGCTGCATAAATAAGGTGTAGGAGTAAAAACAAATAGCCCTGTTTGTACAAAGATGGCGTCAAATACAGTCCCATATACAAATATTAATAAACTATATGGTCTAGGTTTCTCAAATTTGGCTCCAGAATGGCTCAGTATACATGCAATTAATGTGAGTGAAAATAATTATACTCATTTTAATGTAGTTGGCATAAAAAGTGGCGTTATTAAATGTTGACGTCCACCCCAAGTCAACATTCACCCATAAAAGTCACCGCACGCTACTGCGCTGTACATTGTCCCATCAAATAAAGACTAAAATAAACTAAACTAATCTTCAAAATAAAGACAGCACCTGCTTTAAGACAGTGTAGAAGAAACATACACTTTACATTACCACATTAACTCCACTCCAGTGTAGTATACTTTTAGATCTCTATTACTTAGTAGTTAAAAATGTATCACAATCACATGAGAAATATACAAAACATTTACATATACAGAACATCTGTGAATCACTTTTAGTCTTGGAAATCAGTGCTTTCAACATGCCACTCTACTGTTTTTGTAATGCCGCCATATAATTTTCAGCTTGTTTCCGTGCTTTTGAGTAGGATATTCATTAAAAAAATAAAATGACTCATTCTTTGGCAACAATCAGATTTCAAAATGCATCTGTTAAATTGATGAGTGTCGCTAAATGGAACTGCTCCAGTTGCATCATAAAGCTAGCTTGCATTTGAACAAACATGCTGTTAGTCAGAAGTGTTGTTTATTCATTTATTTTGACAGTGCCCTGGAGGAGTGTGTAAAAAGCAGGTGAAGAGTATCGGACAGGTATCGGACAAGTGGTTATATAATATGAATGTTTAACTCTGTGAGAAATGGGCATCTTGTCGACTCAGCCGTTTCATTCTCAAAATAATGAGAGACTGAGCACTGCAGGTTAGTGTGGGGAAAAGGTCACTGCCACACAGATTGATGCTGGTACCGTAGAGACCAGTCAGTGACACATTAAAGGCCTGATCACTCATACAACGTGCATGTGTACCACATGAGAGCGTCTACGGACCAGCAACACAGGCTAGCCAAACAGTATGAATGCCATTAATATTGTTATTTCTCAGATTGTCATATATAATATTAATGTATTCATAAGTAACACATTCAACATGATTTGGCAAAACCCTATGTTCTTTTCTTTTGGCTGTGTCTGCTCTTCTCAGCTCATGAAAAAATAAAATAGGTGTTAAGTCGTGATACATTTAGTCACCTCATCCAAATGTTTTGTGATTTATTAATTTTAACATCTCTTCATTTGTGTGATGAAATGGTGGGATAAAGTACTGAGTAAGTTCTGGGTCTTAGGATTATATTGTTGGATTCTATATGCTATTCATACAAGGGGAGAGAGAAAGTGGTGTTAAAACTGCCTCTTGTGGTTGTCAGGTAAAGCTAGGCAACCTGACAATGTAACTGGCATGAAATTTTGAATTTTGATTGAAAATGTAATTAGCATGTTAAGAAATTGTAGAATTTCAAAATAATATGCATGGTTTTACAGTAGTCTTTCTTTAAATATACCCGGTAACCAATTGCTATTGAAATATTTGTAAAATAAGTAAGATACCAAAGTTTAGACAGGAGTACAGTTAACTACCAAACATTTATTTAGATGAGCCTTCTCTTTTGAATTAAGGATAAGGAAGAGAGCTAACAACAAGCAATAGAATCAGTCAGTAAAGTAAATTAGTATTATGATTGTGAAAGAAAATAGAGTATACTATGCCATGCTTTCTAGTTCCTGTGACCTTTTTTCTAAATAAATGCAGTGAAAAGTAGGTCTACATCAAGGGTCCACATAGCTTAACAAGGAATTGCGGGATAGCCTATATACTCTATAGGTCATCCCAAGGGACTTTATTATCCAGCCAAGATCTAACAGTGCTCTGTGAAACAGGTCCGACATCAAGATCCAAATTCATTCTACAAAAATGTTATTAAAATATAATTAATTAACCAGAGGTGTGCTATACAGTGGCCCATAGAGGGAGCCAAAGAGTGGGGAATTTCAAAGAGCCTCTGTAAGCCCAAGGGAGCACACACACCCACACAATAACATGAAGGAACCAAACTGCAACGCAAACAACTAGAACAGACTGTAAGACTGAACTTTAGCCTTTTTAAATGCAATCTTTCACCTTAAGCTTTTTCTCATTTATATCCTTCTCACATTTGTTCATCAACAATGTGTAATAAACATAATGCAAACCTATTCGTCAGTTGTGTAGTTAGTCAGTCAGGCACAGTGAGATCCTCTCCTCCCACATGGCAGCACGGTCAGAGGAAGACCACAAGCCGAGATCCAGAAATGTCACCTGTCATTAAATGCTCCACTCACATGATTTACTTTATTTTTTCACAAGCTCAATGATGCTAAGATAGAAAAGGGGATTTTGAGGGCTGATCCATTTCAATTACATTGAGAATTTCATACGCAGTACAATGAATACATTTCACAAAAAGAGACTAAATTGTGGACCAATTGGTGTTATCTTTAGGATAGCTATGGACTACTGTCAGTGATGCTTTTATTTACGTATGTAACTGTAAACGTTATGGACTGCAAGGCCTTTAACCAGCAATCTTGTTCACTTAAAAAATAATGTATCTGCAAACATTAATGTTTTAGGGTTCAAGCACAAACTTCAAACCAGCTTTAAAACTTTTCAACTTTAAAACTTTTCAACTGTAAAATTACAGCCATTAATGGAAACAAAATCACATTTGATGTTAGAGTAAGAATTTCAGATTTTATTGTATTTCTTTTGAGAGGTGGGTAGCTTTCAGACTTCTGACTTAAATGTGATGATTTTACTTACTACATGTATTCCAAACATTTGATAATCGATTAAATAAAGGTATTGTATTGTAATGATAAAGTACGTAGATCCACATCTAAATAGAATATTCAGAGTAAAAAACAACCAGCCGTAAGGAAAGGGTTAAACAGAAAATATGTGACAACAAAAGCAAAAGACCATCACAGTCAACATGTGCTGCTCCTCAGAATCTCTAATGAGGCATACAACAGCAGAGGTCAGAATGAATCTGTCACTATAGTGAAGGTTAAGGAGCCACCAGGTCAGCCTGTATTATTAATGACCAAGTGCACAGAGGAATGATGCCAAGCATGTGTGAAGGGGGGTGAGCAGTAGGGAAACACCTGGTCAATACTGCCTCTGCCGCTAAATGTACTGCTGCTATTATCTAATTACTAACACATACTCACAGCGCAAAGTGGTGCTTGATGCAGTGATGCTCGAGATCAAAATCTAACCATCAGCATTATTCAGATTACAACATGGAGAGTGCCAAAAGCGCAGTGGAGAGCTGAGTGAGCGCATGTCCCTCCCAGTGTCCCAGGATGAGCTGTGTCACTGAGATGTGAGCGGGCAGTAAGAGTAAGCAGGTATGTAGGCCAATCCCAGGAGACTACTCCTCAATGGGGACACGTGTGCAGGACTATGGATTAGAGCGGAAATGAAGGATCATCTACTGAGCAAGTGCCACTCTCTGTCAGCAGGCATACAGGCTTTAACATCAGGTATATTGGACCCTTGGAAGAAATACATTTAAATCCTGTTAAAATGCCATTCTCCAAAGAAATGTCCAACAGAAAATTCTCCAATGTTGAAGTTGATCATTTCTAATAGTAATATGCAATATTAAAATTTTGACAGTACTTAGCTACCCTCTTCATCATTAAATATTATTGTCTTATGTATGTATGTATGTATGTATAACATGTGATGATCTGAAACTCATCAATTACACTGTAGAAATAAGACAAAACATTCAACATAGTGAACCCTACACTTGTATAATAGCAATATATAAATACATTTGGTATTTTTTTTAAACAATATCTAATACTTGCTTTGTTGCATTCTAGGACATTGATGGCTGTTGGGGAACTTTTTTGGACCTGACCCCTGCTGCGCTGCACTTTTAGCCGGGTATTTATGTCTGTGCAAATCCTGGGTCCTCCCACAGAGAGTGCTGCAGGACAGCTCTGTGTCATGTGCCAACAGTGTGTGTGTCTGCTGTCCCTCTGAGGATACTGCTGCCCGGGCTCAGGTCATGAATTCTGACATTTATTTACTTATTCTGTCTGCTCCCATTTGTTTCAACAGGGGCAACAGGTGCTGTATTTTAGCCACAAAAGCTGACCGCTGGTGAGGGGGGCGTCTTTAGATATAAATAATGAGACTGGCTATAGCTGCAAATACAGATGCTCTCAATCTGTCGACCTGTCTCTGAGGCCTCTGGATACAGTGTGCACTGTCACAGCAGTAAAGAGGGGCTGTTTATAGAGACCTCCCCATTCCCCTGTGTGGAGGAAATCACTGGAGAGAACCTATAGCACAGCAGTCTGATCCTAGGCTCAGGGCCGAACCTGACCTTTTTAGAAATTCACCCAGCCAACACATACATTTTGATTTTATATTTTAGAATAAACTACAGATAAATTTTTATAGAAAGGAACAAAAGAAAGTCATATTACAATGCAAAACAGATGACGCCATTGAGTGTCCTATATATTCTATACGTATTAATACTTGAAATGCGTCATCTGTGTGTAATGACTTCTTTTTATTGTCAATATTATTAATAGAATTGGTTGTTCCTTCAGCTGTATGTAACTGTCCATTGATCCACTTTAGAATACTTTGTACCCTCCCTCTGCTCTGGTCAACCCGTCTACAGCCTGGGGATAAAAGGAAGGATCCTTGATGCATCTTATTACACTATCGTATTCCTCTATTTCACACTGGTGCACCTTAACAGGATTTGATTAACATCTGACTCACAGATAATGAGACTGCGAATTCCACAGCAGCTCAATGAGATTTAACTGAATGAATGCATTTGTCCGACACTGCAGCTGGCAGTGGCATCAAATAGAGGACTCTTGACGCAATGGATAATTTGCTCTCTTCTCGAAAGCAGAGATGAAAGAATGCCATGGCCATTTTTATAAGAAAGGAAAATACCTCCAAAAACAAGGCATAACAAAGTCAAAACAAAAGTAATTTCTCTAAGCATACATCTGCTTCGCAAAATCAGACCATTTACACAGTGCTGGCAGCTCATAATGCTCCTGAGAGGGAAATCTATGACTACGAGTCAGACGACGATTCATTCAGTGTTCCTCACATTTATCTTTGAGACAACCTACTGAATCAGAACCTTATAGTGGAGTCTGGCACATGACAAGTTCATTTGCACATAGTGAGTGGGTACATATGTCGAAGGCAGCTAAGCTAGTGCTAGACAGGTTGTTAATTGCCGTTGTCCCCTGCATGCATGTTTTCACTTTTATCAGAGGCTGGTAAAGACTTGAGTGTAGGTGCGACAGAAGACTTGTGGGAGTGGGAAATCTGTGGCATACAAGCTAAGTAATAGGACAAAGAAATATTCTACTTTTTATAGTAGCGATTGTATGATTTAAATCACTGGGACTAACAATAGAAAGGAACTGAGTGGTAACCAAGCATTCAGATCTCATATTCACTGACAGTTGAAAGTGCAGTAATGTCTAGGGATATTGGATTATTTTTGTACTTTTTCTTTCTTCACAAAAATGAAAAGAGGCCAATAAACTCACTAGTCAACACCAGTACCCAGAAAAATAAAGATAAAGTTTTATACCAAAAATCTGATGGAACAGCTGTATGCCACCAACCTGACCCCCAAGTTTTGTTTTTATCGAGGGAATCGAGCACCTAACAGACCAACAACTCAAACCCAGGACCTTCTTGTGGTGAAGTGAGAATGCTAAACATCCACTCACTGTGACTATCATATTAAAAGTTGTGACTGAGCTAAAGTACAGTATGTCTTTGGATATATCAGCAAGTCATGATTAGACATGGAGACTCCACTCAAAGAAATTATGTGTCAGCCGGTCATAAAACTGGATCCCTTATAGTGCAAACCACCCATAAAAGTCATTTTTCATAATTGTATTCTTGATTCTCCTGACCCTGGCACAGAGCCTTGGTGGTGACCTGTGGAGACATGTACTACATAAAATGAGTACGACCTTGGCTTGAATCCAGCTTAAGTCAATTTGCTGCGTGCCATCACGGCTCTATGCTTCCTACATTTCATTTTCTGTCTGCACCATCACAGCTATCAACAGCCTCTATACAACAACAAGGAGAAAGCAAACCTTAAATGTACAATAACAATTTCATGCATTCTAGCTAATACACAAAAACGTTCAGAAGATGCATTATTATGATCAGTCTGAATGGACAGCTAGCCACAAATAAAAATAAACAAAAGCATTAACATTTCCAGCCTCTAAAAAGCATTAGCCTGTAACATCAAATTCTGCTCCGCAAGGGTTTGCTCAGACTACATACTGTATAAGACTATGCACCTTACGCTTGTAAACTGTAGCCACTGTGAACATTTAGCCTGTTTTCTGTCCCACCCTGAGCTCCCTTTAGTTAATGAGCATCTCCCCTAAAGACGGCTGTGGGAGGGCCTTTCCGACTGAGTGAAAAAGTTGTCAGGTTGTGTTTTCCACTGCTGTTCTGGTCCTAAGACAGTTATAAGGAACAGACATGTCTCTTAGAGCTACATTTACCCATAATTACCAGGACTTTACCAGGATAAAAATATCCAAAATATAGACTATACCAGATCAAAAAGAGGAATACACCAGTTTAATCAATCAATACCATCAATTGTGAGTGACATAATTTGAGAACTCCAGCCATTGTTGCTGACAGTTGCAGGGCGAACAGATCAACCATGAATTAATTGTATCACATGATCAATCAGCCTTATCTATGAACTGTCTGTTTTTCATGATTCAAGTATCCTGTCTTTTCCTTTGAATTTTTCTCCTCTTTTGTATTTGCAGAGCGTATAACCCACACTATACTAACACAAGCATTAGGGAATATTGCATGCCTGAGGTGGTGTGTGCTGGAGATGAGGAGGCTGAAGTGATGTGGTGAGACACGAGGGCCCAGTAGTCAGATTGGAGGAGCGCTTGCTCAAACCACCTCTGCTCTTCTGACAGTGGGATAGACACATCAGACACAAAGCTAGTTAGCATAGCCACCAGACCTTGAAGATGATGACTTCTGAAGAGGTGATTAAGCCCCCTTGTATAGGCTTCAAAGCAGAGCAGCTCATAAGGTGGGAGAGGAAGGGCAGTAGAAGATAGAAGAAATGTAGGAGTAATTCAAGTTCAATATGGCCACTGTGCGGCTCAGATAGTAATTCATCAAAGGGGTGATATTGCCATAGGAGCAGCCTCGGTTCTGGGATGGGTCGAGGTCAAGCTTAAAGACATCACCTGAAAAATGAGCACTTGCCTGTGGTGCACAGTCCAAGTCCAAATAAAAGTGTAATATAATGTAAAAAACATATTATATATTTACTAAATCAAACAAAGCTGAGGGAGATGTAACCTTTCAGGAATGTTCCACAGTATGTCATTAAACTTATCTAGAGAGAAGCATGACGCCAATAAGCAAAGTTACAAGTCAGCTCTGTGAACAGGAGAGTCGACCCACAGTAAGAATGTGTACTTTGAGCAATAAAGCACATGTAATTGAATAAATGTAATGTTTGATGCTTCATTGGGGAAAATAAAGCAATAGTGTCTCTGTAGACCAGATGGTGCTAAAGTCCTCACCAGAAGAGTTACATAGTGCAGCTTTAAGTGTAGAAAAAGCAAAACAACCAACTCCTCTCTAAATTCACTTACTTATAAAGTTATAAAGAAGATGATCTGATAAGCTTTTACATATTTGCTTCATTTTAGCAAATGGTCACAATGTCACGGTAATGCATGTTGATTAAAACCATTTTTTAATAACTCATATTTTTGTTGCTTTTCATGCTGCCAGTAATTGCCAGTAGAAAACTATTTTTCACAATTTCCCTTTGAGGGTGCGAATTTGCTGTGACTGGTATTCATTTTATAAAATTTCTTGACACAGCCCTCTTTGTTTATCTGGACCTAGGAGTTATAATGCTCTTGGTCACCTATTGTCCTGTCTCCCTGTAACAGCGCAGTTATCAGTGGCACCTTTGGCATTTATGATTATACTGACAAACATTACAGTGAAGTACCATTTGTGCTGAATGCCACATAAATACCACTAATGTCTTACATTACAGTATATTCCAGTCACAAAACAAGCAATAGCAAAATGTTACCACTAATTTGTAATGCCTGGACAACATATTGTTAGCTGCTAGGAAAGGACATCACCTCTAGAAGTTAAATCGTGTAATGACTTATGGCTTGATGTAGTCCACACGCTATTTGTCTTGTTAAATCAGGCTCCCTCGTCTCTCAGGACACTCATCTGTGTAGGCGGATGCTTGCAGTTGTGTGCTCAGGCTAAGCATCAAACTCAAGGGATCACTCTAGTCCCTTGTCCAGGATTAGAAACTCTCACAGCTATTAACTCCCACTACGAGATCGCCCCCCCTTACTTCTGCGTACCTTTAAATACACTGCACTCTTGTACTTGTGGTATTTGCTGCAAAATCAACAAAGAGCAGATTGAATTAGGAGGGCTCAATAACCATGTAGCAATGTCAAGTGCTTGTGATTCAACCAGGAGTAATTGCCATTTCAATCAGTGTGTCAACAGCAGGCCGCCTCAGACTGAAGCATGCACACGCGAGGTGGAGGGAGGGATGCAAACGAATGCAGCGAAACATGTGAGAGGAGATTGTACTTGTGAATGTACCAGACAAGCTCTCAACTACAGGCAATATAAGCCGTATATATAGACTCTGCTGTAGTGTAAGGAATGACCTGTCAGAAAAAGATGAAGTGCACCTCAGCTGTCACCTGTCCGAAATATCTGAACTGAACAAGAACACATTTGGAAAAGACCACTAGAAATCAAGTCAGAGCCGGTAATAAAATATACCGATGCCCTTGGCGTAAAAATGATTTTTACAGAGAAGCAAGTCCAGATCACAGAATTTACAGATCTAACTAGAAGCAAGGCAAAGCTGAATATGTGTGACTCAGCATACTCCACTCAAGTGTAACATTATGATCATTGACAGGTGAAGATTAACCTTTCATGGCACCCGTTAGTGGGTGATAAAAAGAACATTTTGCCCTTGCAGGTGATGTGTTAAAAATATAAAAGAATTTCAGTTTGACATGAAATTGTGGTATCGATACCAAGTTAAAAAAAACATTTCATCCCTGCTCCAATTATAACAAGATTTGTGAATTTGTAATGTTTATTATATATGGTACTATGACTGGGGTTGGTCTTATTCAAATTTCTCCAATTGGAGAATGGTTTGTGTGTATTGGCCACTGGAATTTGCATATATTTATATTTAATACAAAGTCTTGTATATTTTTGGTTATAGGGCAGTGTGCTGATTGTAACTGACAAGTTCATTGCAATCCAGATATCATATGTAATGTCTAATACCAATGAAGCAGACAACCTTTATTTTTTGACAGTGTATGTTTTGTCATATCAACTAGAACAGCACTGAAGAGCTTGATGCATGACTCTCAGCAGAGAGAGACTGCAGCTCTAGTCTGTGGGTGTCTGTGATCGTGCAGCACCATCACAGAAGCAGCCAGACCCAGTGCACCTCGGCAGGCTCGGAAACACAAAGCCCAGGGCCATCTGGCTTTATCCACGGAGGTCCTGAGGGAGACGGGCCTGTGCCAGTCTCACAAAACACTTCCAGCACGTTCAAGAATGTGACGGCCTTGTTCCTCTTTATGTAGCACAGTGTGAGGCAGCTCTCTGCAGAGCCGCTCTGACGCAACAGCTCTCACATGTCACACATACTGTATGTCAACACTGACTGCAATTAGATCAAAACATATTATTTTACTAGTGCATTGGTTGTAGTAGTAAGGGGATCAAAGTGGAATGGATTTCATTTAAGTTGAGCAAGTGCATAATAGGGGAGACATAATATACAATATAGAATATAGCCTTGCTGTTTATAATAACTACACTTTAATTTGCCTTAAAAAGCATGAACAAAGACTTAATAATAATGAACAAATAGTTGAAGAATGACAGGTGCTAAAAAAAAGGTTTACTTCTTATTTTCTTTTAATCAGACAGACTTATAAGTGAGATGTACTGTATTTACCTTGACATGTTTGGACTGCTAGCTGTGAGCCTTTCTCAGAACTGTCACCGGTGTTGGTGGTGACTTGTCATATATCAGCTGTTGTCCTGGAGGTGTGGTCAGCCTGACAAACCTGGCAGGTCGCTCAGACTGATCACGCCTCTTGCTGCCCAGTGGTCCTTGGAGGAGGGTGTCCCATGTGTGTGAAAATGCTCGTGCACACATGTTCTCCAAGGATGGCTCACAGCTAGCAGCCAAAACATGCCCATGTAAATACAACTCACTCATATGTTGTTATGTTATTGTACTTTTGAAAACAAGATGAACGTCACAAAAGTGCTAATCAAGATATTAATCAAGTTGTTACAAAGCCTGAATAAGCATTTGTGACAATTAAGGTATTGATTAAGTAGTTACCAAGCATGAGTCATTCTTAATTAAAGGTAATGAAGTTGTAGTTCTTATTATACACTGGCCAATTTGTGTCAGTGTTACTGGCTTCTGTAATAAGTTACCATGAAATTATATACATTTTGTCTGTTTACAATATATTCTGAATAATGTATCATCAAATTATATTTTCTACTAATAATGTAGGACTGTTCTTTTGCTATAAATGGTATAGCTAAATGAAATATATAGATGCAACGCCGCCTCTTAACTGTTGCCCAGTTAGAAGCTGAAGCCCAGCTAGTGCACAGTGATATTTATGCATGTTCTCATTATTTTAGCAGAGACACAGAGACTTTAGTGTCTGTTTGAAAGCACATGAAAGTGTGGCAGTATGGAGCTCCAGCAGACTCAGCTACAGATGCTATATTTTCTGTGCACAAGCTCTGCACACGGTCACAGCATAAACACAAGCATAAAGCAGAATGAAGCCCTGACAGAGCTGATGTGTGGGCGTTACATGGCTGACCTCTATACAGCCATTGCAATTCAAATCTAAAAATCAACTGAAAAACTTATATTTGAAAAGCTGTTAAGACACACTTGACTTGACTTTGCACATTTTAAATTTCATTAGCACTATTTGTCAGACTATATATTGTTAACTGTGGGCAGAGTATTTTGTTTGTTTGAGTAGTTGTTTGTACTTTCAATGAGAATAAGGTAAACCTGGCTTATTGCTTGGAGCTAGGGACAAGTAGACATTAAAATTGCATATAGTTTTTATTACAGTGTGCTTTAGTACTGAAAACAAGGTGTAAGAGGTACTCAGTTTCAGAATACTTAAGTACTGTCACACCTCTATACAACATGGTGATATAGTATTTTGTATAAGAATATATGTTATAATAGTTGTACGTTACTATGTATAATACACACATTATATCACAAATTCAGCATTGTTTTTTACATTATGGATATGTTTGGGAATAGGCATTATAATGAATACTTTTACTACTGTATGAAAGAGCTAGTTGAATATGCAGATCCAAAAAGAGGGCATTATACCTTTACTTAATTCATATATATATATATATATATAACGGTCTTTTCTACTACTTTTAGTTACTATTTACTGGCAGCGGTTGGACAGTTTTCTAATAAAGGGAATGACATCATCTCCACTCAGTACAGTATGTTCAAAAGTGAGTAGTATACAGTAGTAGTCCTACATGTATCCACCATATGCATTCACATACGATGACCTGGATGGATAGCAATAAACTATCACTAAATTTAAATAAAACAAAAGTCATGGTGTTCGGAAATTATAAAGACAATTCAGATTTAGTAATAAATATTGACGGTGTTGTAATAGATAAAGTGTCAGAAAACAAATTCTTAGGAATAACCATGGATAGTAAACTAAGCTGGAAACCTCATATCAGATACATACAAAACAAAGTTTCTAAAAGTGTATCAATTATGAATAAAGCAAAATATTTCCTTGAATATAATGCATTATATTTATTGTACTGTTCACTAGTTTTGCCCTACTTAACGTATTGTATAGAGGTCTGGGGTAATAACTACAAAAGTGTGCTACATCCCCTCGCCATACTCCAAAAACGTGCAGTAAGAATCATACATAAGGTAGGATATTTTGACCACACAAATCGTTTATTTCTGCAGTCTAAATTGTTGAAAATGTTAGATTTAGTTGATTTTTATACTGCACAACTTTTATATAAAGCTAATAAAAATATACTACCTAGTAATATCCAGAGGTTCTTTACTCTGAGAGAAAGGAGTTACACTTTGAGGGGATCTGGTAACCTTAAAGTTCAAGTAGTGAGAACTACTAGGAAAAGTTTGTGTGTATCTGTGTGTGGCGTTAAACTTTGGAATCGATTGGGGTTACAGCTCAAGCAATGTCCTAATATTCATCAATTTAAATCAAGATATAAAGAAATGGTTTTGTCACAGTACATGAACGAGGATGGGGGTGTTTGATTTTTACTTAGTGTATTTAGAGTTACTACTTCCTTGTCGATTATATTAGGCTAGTAATAATGATGATTATGTACTATTATTATATAAAGGGTCATACATTTAGATATTTCATAAAAATAAGAAATAATAATTACTATTATAATATAGCATGTATTAACGATATGAACATTATAATATTGGTCTGGGATAATACATAATGATAATACATAATATCGTCTACTTTTACTATTATTATTGTAGTCTGATTTTACATTATAATAAAATAGGATACTGTTAGAAATAATGTTGTAACCTAGATGGTTGGCATACATGTAGGATATGGTATACTGCATATGATCTTGCTTCTCCTATGTTAAGAGCATGTACTTGATATTTATTATTATTATTATTGTTGCTGTTCTATGGTCATTATTATTATATCAATATACAACAACCAAAATCCTGTTTCAGAAATAAATGAAATTGATTTCAGACGGAGCTAATGGTGCTGATGGTAATTAATGATTACATGGAAAAAGTTATTCATTTAAATAACTAGATTTCTCCACATTCAACATAACCCTCAGATCAGGGCAGGCAAGTGGTGGCTCTGTTGCTTGGAGAGAGCACCTTCTGGCTGCAGACTTACCAGATCTTGTCTCTTTTAATGCATAGAACAGGACACCAGGCAAAGGGTGGTCCTGTTGCCAGGGGGCTGCCCCTCTCTGGCAGCAGGTTCACAGAAACAACCTGCCTCTTTTAATGCACAACAAACACATTCCACTCCAGTTATTGTTACCATCAACAGCAACAAGCCAACATAAATATTAATGCAATTTTAATGGATAAATAATAAGTATATTAAATATAACTCAATTTTTATTATAATAAGTACATTATTAAAGTATATATATAATAGTATGGAAACATATGATGATGACATGACGAGCAATGGCAGCAATATGATGGTGATATATATCATGTATATAATGTTCCATAATTGATATTACTTTTATATGTATGTATATTATATTGTATATGTATTAAAAAAAAAAAAAATAGATAGTGCTATCTAATTATAATTATAAATAAAATTGTATATAATAATGAATTATCAAATGGTGTAACTGTAGCAACCATATAACTTGTAAGAATGAATAGGGGGTGGGAGTAAATAAGTACGTCTTCTTCCCACTCCTTTTCGAGCTAATGTCTTGTATGTACTGTATTTATTATTTACTGTTTATAGATTTATATATATATATATATGCATATTTTTATTTTCTTTACCCAATGTGGGTTCAATGTATACAGTATGTATAATATGTTTATTTTTCAATATGGCTCGAAATAAAGTAATCAATCAATCAATCAATCAATCAAACCTTACGCGGCACAAGGCTCAAACCGCTTTTTCTCTGCACCACTCAGCATAAACTATTTATAATGTTCTTCCAGAGTCAATTATTGGTGCGCTATGTTTTCAGTTTCTGTCTTTTTAGACACTTGTGTGAGAAATGCTGCCGTTTTCCTAATGACTGTCCTGGGCCGCTACCTAAAAGCACACGGCGGCATTGCACTGATGCTTTATTATGCTGTAGATCATAGAAATGGAGAGTGGGATGGGGCTCCGGACCCAGCGTGGGAACAAAATGTCTGGTATGTGGGAAAACCAGCAATGGGAACAATAATGTAGTGACACTGCTGTGAAAATAATGCATTGTGTCAGACCCTCCCCTCACTGTAATTAGCAAAACCCTATGTATGCTAACAGCTAACACAGCCAGAGGATAATCATCATCAGTGTTAACTAAAGTGTCTCACCAGTGTCCACACAATGACTGCTGCAGAGGCAGTGTGATTTAAATCTTTCTGGAGTATACAGATATTTAGTATAAATAATAATACAGGTGATGCTTTATTATGCATTATTAATTAATTCATATTAATTCCTGAACCATCTGTAGCCACAGCTGCCCTGGGGTAGACTGGTGGAAACAAGGCGGCCAATCTGCGCCATCTGCCTTTCTAAACGCCAGTAATCATTCACATACACAAACCACCTTTATATAATGGGTGGAGTATCTTGCCCAAGGACAAAACAACAGTATGCAGTCGTTCGTTGCCCACTAGTGGCTTAACCACTAGTGGGCAAATGTTAGTGGGCAAACATTCTATCCATTCAGCCACTGCTGACACATGAGGAGCTAGGTGGCTGTGTCAGTATCAGAGCACCCCCAAAACAGTAGCCCTTTAGAGTGTTTTTGGGTCAGTATCTGTTAAAATTAGGACAAGCAAAGCATACATCAACATGATTAAGTAGGCCATGTGGGACTGTGCAGCCGCTCTCCCCAAATGCAATTGTATATAGTATAATAAAATAGTCCTAACACTAACAGTCACAAAGCCTGGGGTCTATGGACCAATACTGCACTTATTAGCAACTGCCAGAAACTTACAAGGATATAGACATAACCAATTAACAGCAGATACAGCCTACTCATAATGTTTATTAACTTCTCTGAGCTTCATGTTTCTAATCAGATCTGGGGCATCCCTAACCACCAGAGCAAAAATATTTATTCATTCAAGTAATTCTGGGGAGTACCAATGATTAACAAGTAGTTTGAATTTCATTAAGAAGTATACATTTTCCAAAACAAAAACTCTAATTAGCATAACTTTGTGTGGATGCTAACAGCAAACACAGTTAACTTGGATATTCTATCTTTAATGAAATGTATCTATTATAAAAAAGGAATTTTATTTTATGTTTTTTTTTTTTTTTTTTTTATTGTGATTGTAATACATTTCTTATTCTGTAAAGCACTTTGAATTACTATGGGAGATACTGTTGACTAAGGTGATACTGTTAAGATGTGTATTGGAAATAATAGTCCCCACACTAGGCATGTTATTTATTTTCAGTGACTTTGGGAAACTAATTAAACAGATATTTTTTGTACTCACAAGTCTGTTTTCCAGCAGTCTTTTTCTGAAGTCTGGGCACATAAAAGCACCAACCCACCAAACAGAAACAGCGAGGGGAAAAGATTTCAGACCAATGCAGCTTATAGGTAAAATATTTATGGTCTAGGCCCATATTTGAGGAATGCATTTAAACATAAGAAGTACTGATGTGAGATGCCTTCAGGGACATATTGTAATTACCAAGTCTTTGTTTCAGGCGGTAAAATGACATGTTTTGTATACTGGTCTAACCTATAGGGCTTTCTTTATTACTTTAATTAATCTGTCATTTCAAATAGATGATTGATGTAGTCAAAACATATAGGCTTTCTCACACGTGGGAATGAGCTGAAGTTCAGAAAAAATATTATTATATATTGAATATTGAATAAAATAATTGCACCACTGTGTATAAATGAATTAACATAAATGTGTTAGAATATATGCAGGTCCCATTTTGCTGAGCAGAATGGGCAGCACTTTAAGCTTGGCTTTCCCCTTTACAGTAACGGTTTATTTTCATGTTTTTTCACCAGATGTCCTTGCTTGTGTAGCTCTCTCCTTTCATCAAGATGAAGAACTAAAGGAATTATTGAATTGTTACCAAACCCGCAAGATAGAAAAGAATTAGATTATATAGAAAAGATTAAAAAAGGCATTTTTACCAGAAGAGATTTAAAGAATCAAACCTAAGGGTCGTCACTGAAATCTATACATTGTTACATGTTAATGTGTTTAAATGTGACATTAATCCTTATTGCAAAATGTGAATCGCAATATAGTCAGAAAAATTATCCTAATTTTTCCAACTCTAATATCCAGTGTAGGCTTGTATAGTCAGTCTCCTATCATGAGTTTTTAGCACACCTCCACACATCCTCAAGCTTCAAAATAGATTTTATCAAACCAAACATTTCAAACTAATAGTCTTTATGTCCCTGCTCTGAGTCCAAAAACACTTTTGTAGGTAACAGACAGGAACAGGAATGGATGGAGGAAGGCAGCCATGGGGAAAGAGTTTAGGGGCGGACGATGAGGAAGAATGTGCCAAACGGTCTGTGGAGCTCACGCTGAGTGCTCAATCGGAAACACAAAGCCTCACACTTTCTCCCAGCTCTTTTCACCCACTCTATTGCCATGCCGATGTATCTGTCGACAGCACACGCTGACGGTAAAAACAAAGCACGCACAGGTTCACAAATAAAGCAGTTTCACCCTTCAGTGAGTTGTGAATAATAACTAGTCAAGCAGAAATGTATCCTTTAATAAAATAACTGTAGATGGAGAAAAGTGATGGTTTTTGAACTTATGCATCCAGATAGCCAAACATTTAGAAAAACAGAGATATGAGGAAAGGTTAAGAATTCATTACATTATATTTATTTTTAAAAGATAAACTTATTTACCTTATTTGACACCAGTCTATAATTTTGCTTCTTATTTAGAATTTATACTTATCATTTATGTTTGGGCTTTTTGTTGATCAATACAGTTTAGTCTAAGTCTAAAATACTGTTTACTTCAACTTGAGTATAATTATTTTAAAGCAACATTAGCCCGAGTATACGTTTGGTACCTGTACCATAGCTACCTCTTTACACCTTCACTTCTTACAAAATAGTGCAAGAGGTTTTGTGTTTTTTTACACATTATAAACACAAATGTGTTATTCTCGAGGATGTGTTTTTTGTTGTATTAGAACTACCACTTATGTTTTGACAGATTGCATTATCACAAATGAGATATTGGCAAAACAGTAAGTTATCTAGTTTTACCAACCAACATTTTGACAACTACAAGTTGAATTAGACTGAAAAGAGAAAGTCTTACTTTTGGGCCACATTAACCACCTCTAATGATAAGGAGGTGCCTGACTCACATTGTGTGCGTGTGAATGGCCTGTGTGACGGTGACAGCCAGATGCCTGCAAAGACAAGGCTGGCCATAAAGAGACAGCGCTCCACAGAAAGCTGTTATTGCTGCTATCATTCAGTGGGGCGCATTTGCATAATTGAACCCTGTTATTACTCATCTCAGGAGAAATTCCCCCTCCTTGTTCTTGAGTTTCATAGCAGAGAACTTAAAAGACAGCAGCCTCATCTGACCCCTGTATGTGACCAATCAATATTCACTTTATTACATTTGACTTGATAAGCTTCCTGCTGCATATTGTACATATTGGTGTGTCTGTGCAACCTCAGGGGAAAATACTTACTCACTACTACTTTATTTGAATCAACGCCCAGTTAAATGTATCTACAATATGTCACAGAGACAGAAAATAGAAAGAAGAGAGAGTGTGGTTCTCAAACTGTGCTGCCGGCATAACAGTGGTGGCATGCACGAATATTATGGTCAGAGGCAATGTTAATCATAATTTAGAATTTGATTAAGACCACATAGTCTTAGTTTACAGTCATGGAAACAAAGCAGAAATGGGCCTGGGAAGTACTTGGATGGAAATAACAGGTGCGTAGTGTAGCAGCATTTGCTTATCTAAATCTAATGTATTATTATTATTGTTATTATTATTATTATATGTGAATATTTCAAACTTGCACAACGGCACCATTTCTGCAGATGGTACTTCTTATTTGCAGCATAGTAACCGAAAAGATTGTAGGTGTCAGTTTATCAAGAATCATAATTTTTACATTGTAATAGTGTAAATCTATAGGAAAGCACTATACTGTGCATGGCACAACTGTACTTTGCCTAAAAAAAACAACAAACATTAAACTATGGGGAAAAAACACCCAAGGAAATTAATATTTAAAATGCAATAGTGTACATCAAATAGTGTCGTCTTACCTCAACTATATGGGGGGTGGGGTTGAAGCCGCACATGTTGCACACTTGGGCGTGGCATTGGGTGCACGTGTTGTAGTTGGGTGCCTCTGTGGTGCTGCTCACATTCAGTGTGGTCTTACACAGAGGACAGCACACTTTGGCTTTAGACTCAGGAGGAGGGGGCTGCTGCTGCTGCTGCTGCTGCTGCTGCTGCTGCTGCTGCTGCTGCTGCTGCTGCTGCTGCTGCTGGGGACCCCTGGGTGCTTGTTGAGGCCCTGGTGCTTTCCCAGCCAAGGACCCAGAACTGGGGCTGGGTTTGGGGGCAGGTTTGGGGGATTGGGGTTCAATTGTTTCAATGGTTTCTGATATGAGATTGCTGGCTTGGTTTAACAGAGATGCCCCAAAACCAAACAATTTCCCAAAAGTCTGCTCTGGAGGAGGGGGTTGCCGTGATGGCGAGCTTCCCGCACTCCGTGTCTGGTCCTGTCGAGGGGAGTGTGGTTGGTGGACTGGAGAGTTGCGAGATAGGTCTGGTTGAGAGGGGGCCTTTGCCATGGCAGCGGGGGACCTTGTTTGTGGCTGTTGCTGTAGTTGGGGTTTGGGGCCAGGCTGTGTCTGTGTTTGGGAGGGCGGTCGGGTTTGGGGGGCAGCCTGTGGTGGGACGTTCATTTTGGCTGCTGAGGGGGAGTGGAGCGACTGCTGACTCTTGGAGCGCGGTGTGTTCATGTCCATCCCCATGGCTCGCTGCATCTGACAGTTTAGACACAACCACTCCTGCACCTATAAAACACAGACAAATACACAGGAGGTAAAGGTCAAGGAGTTATCTTCCTCCATTTCCATTTCTCAAACCAATCGTCCTACTTCCACTGGAAAATACAGCTAAAGCCCAAGGGAGGAACAAGGCCACAATAATGAATAAGAATATACTATAGAATGAGGAGATGCTATTCATGTTGCATAGCTTATAAATTCCTAAATTACAAAAGCAAGGTAATTTAAACATACTCATTTAGACATGCTGGTCATAATAATGTGTTTCTTAGGATTTACAGAATTTAAAAACATCATATTTTGATACATCCTTGTACAGACTCTATGGATGTGGTTGTAGATGAATAGTAGGAATTCTTGATAGCATGCAGCTCCATCCTTCATCATCAAACACATCTATGCAATACACAAACATGACACCCTCTGCCTCCTTTCCATTCTTGTTTCCCCTGTTTATTTGTCTCATTGCAGACACATCCACATGCCACCCTCCTGTCTCCTCTCTGCTCTTGTTGTCTCTCCTTCATTCCTCCACTGTCCTCCTCTGTTCTAATACGAAGGTGAAAGTGACAAAGCAGCCCCAGTGAATTTACGTGTCTGTATGCTTTGTGGTAATTGGTGCCCTGGTGCTCTGACAGCTGCCACACTATTGTAGTCCACTGTAGTCCTGCTCATTGTGTAACAGTGAGATACATTATAAATGTGGCCAGAGAAAGCCTTTCAGGGTGTGGGTAGTGATGGATGTCTACGGTACAAAGATTATTCAAGGATAGACCAGTGATATTAAGGGTCAGCAGAGAAGAATATGAAGAGAAAGGAAATTATAAAAAAAACAAAACAAAACAAAAAAAACAGAAAGATGTCTTCACTCCTGTTTGGACTCAAATGTCTCTGTGGGCCTGAAGCTATGAGTGAACAAGACCTCAGCTCTACACTCATCACCACCACATGGCCTTCACAATATCTGAGCTACACAGACCTATTCACACAAGAGAAGTGGGCAATGTCCCCCTCCTATATACTTGGGAGGAACAATAATCTTACCTAACTGTAAAACCATGTAGGGCTTTTGCATTGATTGTAATACTCCCATTGACTGATTGATCTTTACATGTATGTCTGTCTGTTCAATGTACTGAGATCAGCCAAAACAATTTCAAATAAATTAATTTTTGATTTATTATTATTATTATTATTATTATTATTATTATTTAATGGTGGTCAATCCTATTTTGCTCTTTGCTTTTTGATGTAAACTGAGACTTCCGCTGTGAATTGTATTGATTCACAGAGGAAATTATTTGGACACAGTTCAATAGCAATAGTAAATAAATTGCAATAAAATATAAATAATAAGTGGAAATATGCATAAAATGAGTCAAAGTGAATACAATATATACACTGCGTTCCAAATTATTATGCAAATGATATTTTTCTCTGATTTTGCCAAATTGTCAATGCCAGTCATAATAATGTTCAAGTCATCAACCTTTAGAGTACAATTCGAATATTATTGAACAAACCTCCCAATGATAACAGTATTTTTTTTTTCAAAAATAAAAACTTGTACTGTACTTGCACTGTTCCAAATTATTATGCACAACAGAGTTTCAAACCATGTTACTGTTGTAAAGAGCTGAAAATAGTCATTTGTTTATTTTTCAATTAGAAGCATTAGCATATTACTGAAATCAAAAGCTATTTAATCAAAACATCTTAACAGGTCAAGTTACATTTGAACATAGGACCCCTTATTTGATAGGAGCTTCACAATTCTTGCATCCATTGAACTTGTGAATTTGTGGAGAGTTTCTGCTTGAATTTCTTTGCAGGATGTCAGAATAGCCTCCTAGAGCTGCTATTTGGATGTGAACTGCCTCCCGCCCTCATAGAACTTTTGCTTGAGGAGCTCCAAAGGTTCTCAATAGGGTTGAGGTCAGGGGAGGATGGGGCCACACCATGAGTTTCTCTTCTTTTATGCCCATAGCAGCCAATGATACAGAGGTATTCCTTGCAGCATGAGATGGATCATTGTCATGCATGAAGATGACTTTACTATGAAAAGCACGTTTCTTCTTTTTGTACCATGGAAGAAAGTGGTCAGTCAGAAACTCCACACACTTTATAGAGGTCATTTTCACACCTTCAGGAACCCTAAAGGGGCCGACCAGCTCTCTCCCATCCACCACTCCATCCATCTGGACCATCCAGGGTTACACGGCACTCATCAGTGACCAATACTGTTTGAAAATGAGTCTTCATGTATTTCTGGGCCCACTGGAGCGGTTTCTGCTTGTGAGCTTTGTTTAACGGTGGCTGAATAGAAGGTTTATGCATAACTGCAAAGCCTCTGGAGGATCCTACACCTTGATGTTTGCAGGACTCCAGAGGCACCAGCAGCTTTAATACCTGTTTGCTGCTTTGTAATGGCATTTTAGCAACTGCTCTCTTAATCTGATGTATTTGTCTGGCAGAAACTTTCCTCATTGTGCCTTTATCTGCACGAATCTGTGTGTGCTCCGAATCAGCTACAAATCTCTTAATAGTACGATGATCACGCTTAAGTTTTCGTGAAATATCTAAGGTTTTCATAGCTTGTCCAAGGTATTCAACTATTTCACACTTTTGGGGACTAGAGCAATCCTTTTTCTTTCCCATATTGTTGAAAATGTTGCTCTGCTTAATAATGTGGAACGTCTTTCTTCAGTCGTTTTTCCTTTAGTTGGACGCACCGGGCAAACTCATTGTCACAGTTGTGTGAGATTGATTTCACTGAGACACAAGACCAGCCATGAGTTTCACTGGAAAACAAACAATTTTACCTTTATGACACTTAAACACAATTTGCATAATAATTTGGAATGCAGTGTACATACTGTACAAACACTGGGGGTAAGCAGGACAAAGATGAATACGGGAGCATACATATAAGGTTATAGATTAGTTAAGGTTAAGTTATTGCTGTTAGGAGTATTTGAAAAGGACAGAGGGACTCTACACCCATCAGTTACTGTGCAGTGTGTTTGTGATTGAAGGATTGACAAGAAAAGCGTTTAGGTAATGTGCCTCTAATGTTGTGATGCATTGAGTGTGTCTGGAAGTGCATTAGCCACACCCAAACATGAGCAACTGAATAACAACTCGCCTTCTTCTACTATTACTCTAATGTAATACTGAATACTAACGCTGCAAGATGTATCACAATCAAATCGCAATTTGAATGGTTGCAGTAAGCAAATCACAAAGACTGCAAATGGCGGTAGTGTTTTTTTCATGCATTTGTCTAATGTCATGCTCTATGTCTGTCTTATGTGTGTGTTTTTCTGTGTGGCAGCCTGTGTGTACGAGGCAAATTTCCATACAAAACCACGGATTTGTACTATCAAAACATAAACTGCAAATCAAATCATAATCACTTGACAGAAAAATCGGAAGTAGATTTTGGATAGAAAATCATTCAGCCCTGTTACTTATACTATCATAAGGACACCACTGCAATAAACCAGTCACAACAGCTTCATTTCTTTGATGATGTTAAGTAACAGGCTGTCTGTGTCATAGTAGCAGGGTGCTGAGGCCTGGTCAAAGTCTTGCTTGCTTGTCTTGCTTTTCTCTGTCAATCAAAAACAAAGTGAGACGCTGGGAGCAGAGGTACACCCGGGGGACAGGCTGCTGTATGTGTGGAGCATGAGATAAGCAACACAACACCACAACACTGGAGCTTTTATCCAATCACAGCACCACTACTGCCACCTCCTCACACGGTCATCATTATTGACCTTGATTGTTGTTTTTTTTCTTTCAGGAAATTACACTGACAATAATCAGGTTATGCACATTGGTTGAACGCAAATAGGGAAAACACAGAAGACAGCTGCAGAGAGAGAGAGAGACAGAGAGAGAGCGATTCATCAATATCAGTGACTCTCCTCCGCCTTAACCCGTCCCTCTCTGCGTCACCCACGTTACGAGGCAATCACGTAGGAATGTGAAATCTGATCATAAAACCACACATACTACCTTGGCTCCTTAAAGGTACAGATGCAATTTGTTAAATGCAATAAATAGGCCTACATTCTCATTCATCTACTAGCACTGTTCATTTGGTATTATGATTTGAGCCAGATGACCATCTATTAGTTATGAATTATGGTATTTATTCCTATTTATTTATTTTAAAACAATATATGGCTAACTAATATAATTACAATATCGACTTATTGCTCAGTGTATGAAAGCTGGAACAATATATTCTGGGGCTCAATTTTTATCGTGGGTACTTTTTCTTCGCAATAGTGGGGAGATTTCAGCCATTTTATGTTCCATTTCCATTTCATTCTGCTATTTATTTGTTTCGAGCTTTATAATGTCTATGTAAAAACTGGTTCACTGGGATTAGTGTCAAAGGCATAAAGTAGTTTCAGTATTATGGTTTATCGCAATATATCACGCTTCAAAACTTGTTATCGTGACAAGCATACTAAGGACAACAGCTGATGAATAATTGTTTATATTTTAATTGATGATCAAAAAAAATCACAAGTACTACAGACAAGACATACTAGATGCTTTTGCAAGTACTTGAAAGTCCTATATTACATAAAACTGACTCATGTGAGCTTTTATCATTCTTTATTATAAGTCGCTCTATATCTCCAAAGCTTAAAATGCTCTGTTCCACCTTGTGATGCCATGTAGTGTGGTTTTTTTCAAGTTAAAAGCTACCGTCTACCTTTATTTCTGTAGAGATTATACATTAAAACCAAATCATTCTAATGAAGGTGCATTGAATTTAAAAACACAGTGGAGTACTTCCTGTTTTTCAGTTTGAAAGGAGAACACAGCCTAATTATGCAGGGGTTGTGTGTGAAACGTGTGAATGAGACAAAACACAACTACAGGTATGTTTTTGATAATGAAAAAACATTATAACATAGATCAGAAAAATAGTTTAATATGGACCCTTTAATAGCACTGCAGCCCCATTCCCTCCATACTGATGCAAAGGTCACAGGGGCAACGCAGGAGCGGTCGTGCAGGAAGTCAGTGTGCTCCAACAGGATGCAAGAACCTGCTCCACAAATAGTACCTTTATCAGCAGGGACCACAGAGACTTGGATCTACACCAAACTACCACTGCATAGATGTGTATTGCAGTACTGTGATCCTTCTCTTTAACAGAAAGGCATTCTTCTAAGCGGGTCAGATATTAGACCATGAAAAGCTACGTTCCGTTACATATTTTAACAGCTATGCCGAACAATATTCTGATAAGTCTACTGTTTAGCATGATTAATCAACTTTGGAGTAACAACAAACAAACAAAACAAGCAAATAATTAACTCTCAACTCAACTCAACTCACTGATAATGACTGATATGTGATAATGACTCGTTCAGTAAGTAGATCATTGTGTATGTATTTCACACTTTGAGCAGCAATACACAAAGTAATAATATGCACAAAGTATAAGTAATTTAATGTAACATTTGAGTAGGCCTGTCATAGTAATTACTATATCAACTAACCGTGCAATGAATAATAGTTGGAACATTAATTTTTGGGGAACAATATTTATCGTTGGTATTTTTTCATTGTACTAGTGAGGAAATTTGAGTTATTTTTTCTGTACTATGATGATATCTGAGCTAAAAATGTTGGATAAATAACTTCTCTGACATTTTTATAGCTATAAACTAACTACAAAAGTGTTTCATATTTGCCATTTATTTATTGCATTTAATTTACCGTACATGTACAATATTTAGGGGGGGATAATCCTGCATTAGCGTTTTTGTGTGAGTAGAACAAATTAGATTTAATATTATTGTTTATCATCTATATTTAATTCAGCAAAATATAGCACTTCAAAATGTGTTACCATGACAGGCCTACTTTTCAGACTCGTTAGAATACGTACTTTTAAGTAATCATTAAATGCCCTATTGTACCTGTCACTACCTGCTGCACATAATAAAGCACAGCCTTTCTTCTATTTATTGACAGCAGAGGCATTCCCTGGAAAGTAATTTTGCGAGCAACAAATGTGCTCCAGGATGAATGGATTGTGCTTCAAAAGGGAGGAAGGAAAAAACAGCTGTCCACCTGGAGCTCAAACTGCAGCATCCCCATCACCACGACAACTAACACAGGAAGCTGAGCACTGCACTTCAGGACCCAGGATGGTGGGGATGTGAAAACGCTTTATCAATTCTCTTCCAAATGACTCCAAAAGACATTGATATTCCTGCCTATGCCTCTGTCCTCTGTCCCTCTCTTCTTCAATATCTTCATCAAAGTGCTGAGCCAGTATAGCATTACAAGCAACTAAACAGCATCCATACCATTTACATCTTAATGCTAGCAGGTGAGTAATAAAATTGATTAAAATATGTGAGTATCTCATTTGAATTCCTGGCGCTCATTGACTGTCAGGTGTGCCGGCGGCGGTTACCCACAATGCCGAGCACTGGACTATTATGGAAGACAGTGAGACGTAATGCAAAGTGGCCGTGCATGAGATTGAATTTGGACCAGTGCAGAAAAGCGACAGCTCATAATGAATGCCTTTACAGTGTAATGCAGAAAGTGAGCCTCTGCTGCTGCTGCTGCTACAGACTTTTATTAGACTCTATGTGTAACTGTGTCACTGAAATCATTATGGGAAATAACACAGTGGTAAATATTAGAAGGCATGGACTTAATTATCCACGAACTGAATGAAACTGTTCCCATTTAATATGTTTTTGTCACATTTAGATGATTTTTTTTTGTTTGTTGTAATTGCACCAAAGAGACATTTACATAAACACAGCAAATGCCTTATTACCAAGCTCACTAACATTTGGTGACATTTGGCATTTTAAACAGGTAAACAATCCCTGACTGATAAGCATACTGCAAAATGCCCAACATCTGGCTGGTCTATAAAAACTTTCTAATAAGTTGTCACTTTTGAACAATGAAATACGTGGTGGAAAAGTTAAGAGACTTCAGACCAGGTAGAGTCGTAAAAGAAGTGCTTTATGTGATCAGATGAAGGGAGTTACAAAGCAGGAGTTACACAGCAGACGGCGGTACATGCGTAGGTACAAGTGGTCACAGTTTCAGTATTTATCTATGTTGAGAGGAAAAAATAACCAGAGTATGCACATGTATGGCATTAACTATCTTTAGGGTTTTACATATATGGTGTAAATGGAGTTTTGCTGTCTTCATGTGAGACAAATGTGTCAGGGGAGAAAAGGGTAAAATATGAGAAGTATTGGTTGCAAACGACTCCTTCCACAACCTTTAAATATAGTATATGTGAGAACAGGTGAAGGTTAACCTTTCCTAGAAACAAAATTCATGCTTTCAAACAACAATAAGGAACATCTGGTACAGGGGGAAGTAGGTAGGACTTTACTCATTGAGTAATGTGTGTAGAATCCCTCAGTTGTCCAGGTAGAATCCATGGCAAAAGGAGAAATGCAATTTGTCAACTGGACTCATTGAGTAATGCAGTCTTAATTAACCAAAATTTGTATTAGTTGACTAATCATTTTATTGAGTGAAATTTAAATTAGTATGATTAACATGGGACAACAGCAGAAAGGAGAAGTGAGTGAGTGAGTTACCTAGAATTTATAAGTAAAAAGGTAAATTAAACTCATGATTCACAAGATTAATCTCTCTTTATACAAACACATATAATAATAATACATCCCTAGTACTTTTTACTGCATAAATGGTGTTGTTTTCCATGAACTCCCATGCAGGTATAGTCTTGTGAGTGCAGTTTTGGTCAGATAGAGCTGTGTAATAGTTTTGAGAGCTTTGGCCACGCTCCCTTTGTAGTCGACTAATCTATCAGCAGGACATGTTTTTAAAAATCTCTTTTGTCGACTACAGCTCTAGGTGGAAGTCTGTTGTGTGTCAATGTTTAAAAATACCCTATTGATGATTTGCCTTTATAAAACCGCTGAAATGGGAAACGCAAACTTAAGTGTGTTAAAGTTTGCCACCAGTGTCCCAGATTCTCTTTGCAAAAGGGTCTTCTGGTATAATATGCAAAATTCACTGAGTAGAGTCTCAGCTGGATTCCTGACCCACTTCATTCTGTTTGTCCACTTGAATTTCTCACACTTGCCTCACCCTTCACTTTTTGCGTTGATCCAGTTTGAGTAATGAGCTCTATAAACGTGTTTGTACAGGATCTATGAATGGTAATGGTTTATTTCTAGGCCTGAATCTGCAAGTCATTCATTGTAAAAGCATGTAGAAAGAAAGTTACTTCTGCTGTTACTTAGTTCATATCTCTTTGTAATGGAGTTTGTGGCAGGCAGTAAACCTTGTGTTATGGTTCAAGCTAAGATCGATAAATTAGACAGCAGACTCTAACAGTCTACAAAGTGGTTCTCTAGTGCACTTTCAAGATAGTTTTGATAGAGTAGAACCAGAAAAGATGACTAAACGTTTATATAAAAATGCAAAGATATTATAATAACTACACCTTAATTATCCTCAATAAATCCTGAGCAAAGACTTAACGAACAAATATAGTTTATTAAAGAGGGGGTATTACAACTCTGTGGGGTTTTAATCGTTAACACATCATATTTAGATCACCATGTTACCTTTTATTGTTTTGAAAATGCTATATTTGCTGGAAGAATGCATTCAAATGTGTGATTAGTTTTGTTTTTGATGCTTTGAGTCCCCTCCTCCATTTGCTCCCCCTTCAGAAAGGCATCACGACACAATCGGCGTGCATTCTGCTAATAAACTACTGCACAGTGCATCAGGTTTCTGAAGTCGTAGTGTATTGTTTTGTATCATGCTAGTTATAAAGTGGTATCGATAGTTTCAAATCCAAACACAGAGACGACGATGGGAAATCATTTTGTTTTTAAATCACAACTGGCCCATAGTTTTCCGGGTTACTTTTCATGTTTTCTAATACTTATATTTAACTTGAAAAGTGCTGGGTCATGAGGCTATATGAAAAATGTGAAAGTGTAGTTTGGGCAACAGTACAATAGCTCTTTCTATCAAAGTCTAGCTCACACTCAGCCATTAAATTTATGTGCACTGTGCACTGTAAACCTGAGGACAGCATCGGGCTCATGGTTTTTCCCCACAAGCTCCTCTGCAAACTCCTTTGTAGAGTTTTTGAGTTATTTTCTGTCACTGTTTGCAAACTAGACTTTTTAGGCAATATTTCAAATAAAACATTAAATATCACCATTGAAACGTTGCCAACACTGTTCTTTTATTGATAACAAAGATTCTGGCAACAATATCATTACACTGCACACACTTAATATCATTATTAAGTGTGTGCAGTGTGGCTTTATTTGTAGCTGTTGTGGTCAAATAGTAAAAACAAGTGACAGAATAAATTAACCCTCCCCCTGTCTATAGAGGGGGCCAGATGGTCACAATATATATTATATTGTGAATGTTGTTTTAAAGGTATGGAAAATCTGAATGTGAAAGGAGTGTATCATTTACAACAAAAACCGCTGCAAAAAAGTATTTTAAATTGATATTTCTGACATTTGTGGATAATTTTGCAGTCATGTAAAATTTGTTTGAACCTCTATTTTTGTTTTTAAACTTGTCAGCTTGATTGACATAATATCATGTGAATATTGGTACTAGGATATTCCAAAAAAAGAAGACAATATTTTTATAATTTTTATCATCAATAACCAGCCACACTTAACAAACTTTTTTTTTTTCTTTTCTACTGAGGAATCAGGACTTACTAAGTGTGCTCTCTACCAGTTTTACTCTCACGACCTTGAGTATGTGCAAAATAATGTGACAAAATATGGTCGTTGTGGTTCAATCAATGGAGCTGGTGGTACAGTATATGCAAACTCTTTCAGGTGGGACTTGGACAGTTCTTCAGTATGTGGTTTACCTAATTTAAGAGTTTATTTGATCCACTTTTGTGTCCTGCTTTGGGTAATTTCTTGTTTAGAACTACAGCAGAAATGATGCAGTCTCTTTTAGGCCTGTTTTAGCCCTAGATTAGCCCTGGAATAGTGATGTTATCTATGTGATTTAAAGCTAGGGGTACACAGAAAGCCAAATCTTGTCTTTGGTGGTATTTTGTGTGAAAAATTTGAGAGCCACAAAGATAGAGCATTTAGTCATGAGGAAAATCACTGCAGTTCCTCATCTCTAAGGTCACTGAGTTTCCTTTTTCTTCCTACAGCAGTTTTGTAAAGTTTCCAGGTGGTCAGGCCTTGAGATTTTGTCAGTGCTGCTGCACTGCTCAAGGTGATACATGCGACGCACATACAGTCTCATTCTCTCTATTCCTGTGTAGTGACTTTGCTCTGAATACGTCAGCCTGTTGTTCACATGGGCCTGCTGACGTTCATGTGTATGTAGGCCCATATCTCTCTCCTCTCCTCTTGCTCCTTCTCTCTCTCCCTCTCTCTATCCTTACGTCTTTCTCTTTCTCTGTCCATCTCTCTCTCTTTTCCTCTATCCATAACTCTTTCTCCTTCTTTCTTCTTTCTCTACCTCTCTCTCTCCATTCCTCTTGCTACTTTCTTTCTCTCTTTCCCTCTCTCTCTTTCTCTTCCTTCTCCTTCTGCTCATCTTCTTCTCTCTACCTTTTTCTCTCCCTTCCTGCACCTATCTCTCTCCTCTTGCTCATTTACTCACTCTCTCCCTGTTACTATTTCCCCTTCTTTCTCTCTCTCTCTCTCTGTCTCTCTGCCCCCCCCCCCAACTCCTTGTCTCGCTCTCTCTTTTTCTTTCTCTCTCTCTCTCTCCTTGTCTGTCTCTACCTCTCTCCCTTTCTTTCTTTCTTTCTTGCTTTCTCTCACTGCTCCTCTCAGCTGTGGCTTTTCAGGCCCAGGCCGTCACTGCAGACAGAAGGGGGATAGGGCCTATAAATAGACTCTGGGCCAATTATAAAGCAGATGTTTTCCTGTATGATAGTGGCAGAGGGTACAGTGACTGTGGTCCTCTCTCTGTTTCTCCCTGCTCTTGTTATCTACGCTCTGCTCTAATGAAAGCCTTCAGTGGACATTAGGAATATATTCAGTAAACTTTATTACACAATACAGGACTGTGCAAAAACAGCAAAATATCACAAAGTATAATGTGCAATATATTGATTACCGCATGTATCACCATATCGTAATAATATTGTATCGTGAGCTGTGTATCATGTATCATGTTGAAACGTCAGGGACCCAGTGACTCACTAGAAACAATATACTATAATGATAATAAAAATTTTATTTATCCAAGAGAATGTAATTTTCAACACAAGATAATGTTTGTTTAATGTTCTTTAGTCTGCTCATTTGATAAACCCACTGTAATGGAAAATGAGGAGAGAGCGTAGAGACATTCAGCGCACAATCAATGTTAAGCCACTATAATACCACAAGCACATTTCCTCTGTGGTTTTGTACATTTGTTTCAGTATCAATCCTTCTCTAATTGACTGTCTAGTTTTGACTTTAGTTTTAGTATAATCTGGGTATTTTTTTTTTAACTCTCTTTGACTCATTATTATACAAATACTAATTAAATTCAAAGCAAACTGAGTATTTTCACAGTAGCGATACTGAGATTTGGTCAAATTAAATCTGATGCCAAGGAAACACCTCTTAGTTTTCAATGACACTTTGAAAGGCACCTCACCTTCTCGCTTGACTGACAGACTGAAAACACGCCGCGACACAAAAACACCAATTTGTTGGTAGCAGTTTGCTCCTCTGCAAATTACATTTACCCACAGCTCCATGTTCAAATCTGTCTCAACTCGCCTTTCAACTGTTTTTATACATCATCAGTTCCAGATACCAAAACACTGCACTAGTTAAGCAGCTTTTTGACAGTATAGTTTGAGTAATGAGAATGTCACAATACCACAAATATATTGTGACCTGCCCTTACTGATTAAAGTGCCCATTATGCTATTTTCTGATCTATGATATAATGTTTCCTCATCAAAAACATACCTCGAGTGTTTTGTTTCATTCACACATGTTTAACACACAAATCCTGTATATTTAAGCTGAGATCTTCTCTCAGACAGAAAACACTCCGTTCCCCCTTGTGATGTCATTTGGTAATACAAGAAGTGCTCCACTGTGTTTTTAAACTCCACACCTTCACTAAAATAATTTGATTGATTTCAGCCCTGGAATTGCCAATCTCTACTGAACTAAATGTAAAAGGCAGCTGTTAACTTGAAAAGCTTCATGACATCACAAGGTGGAAAAGAGCATTTTGAGCTTTGGCAGGATTACTCAAACCTGTGTGAATAAAACAAAATACAACTCCAGGTATGTTTCTGATGATGTTAAGTGTAAGATAAGATGGATAAGATTCTAACATGGCTTAAAGCTCACAAGAATTTCAGTTTCACTTAATATAGGACCTTTAATGGAATAACCTTGACATCCCTAGTAATGAGCATAATTTAGAGGAACCAATAATAATAAAAAATGTGTTACGTGTAATTAACATAACCATCTTGAATATTGGGATTTGTCACATGCACTGCAGCCATTTATACCAACACAACAAAAGCAAGATATCCAATGGTCTGACTAATTGATGCAGAGGTATTCATTATGCACATCTCATATGCACAGCCGGTGGTCTGAGCATAACCTTGCACCACCTATGGCCTACATATCAGAAAGTAGAGCTGTAGGATAAAAAAACAAAAAAATTAATCTGTAAAATGTTGTTACTCAATCCTCTTCACCCTCTTTTCACACACTGCTATACAGTCTTTCTCTACAAGTTAAGATAAAATACAGTTGTTTTTTTTATTATTTGGTATCATGTTTTTAGTTTTCAAGAATATACTGATGGGCTAAATACTTTTGTTGTTTATGAAATCACATTTTTGTCAATAAATTCAAAATAAATCAATCAATCAGTCCTGCACCCCCTGAAAACGTCTTTATCAACTTCATCTTAGAATAGCACATACAGGTGAAGTGCAAAAAATCTTGCTGTTGTCTTCCCATTGCCTTGTCTTTATTATCAGGCCCTCATCACTTCTGCGTTAGGTGATAAGGATGTGTGAGATAGGCTGCACTGTGGCCCAATCCATGCTAAGTGGGTTAGGGGGCTAAATCTTCAGCTCTCCGGGGGCAGAACTCTATCTGTCCTCGTGTGTGTGTGTGTCTCATCTACTCTCTCCAAAACCAAGTCTCACTCACCAATAACATTCACCTCTGTGCTCCTCTCTGCTGCACTCGCCTGGCTCACCGCCTGCTCAGATCTGTTCTGGCTGCACATTTGCGTCTTTGTTATCGAGTGACCAAAATACCTTCATACAGGGTTGGGCAATATGACAATTAAAGGTTGTATTGTCTTCAAATGTAAAAACAGTCAGAAGTAATGTATTTTAAATTGTTTGCCAAACTTATTCCTAGCATCCTCATTATTCACTGTGATGACTTTATAAGTGGCCATACCGGCTTGTCAAAGCCTGATCCGATCCCGTCAGATCTCAGAAGCTCAGCAGGGCCAGGCCTGGTTAGTCCTTGGATGGGAGACGCTGGGAAAATCAGGTGCCACAGTGGGGCGCCAGTGGCAAAAACTGTCATTGTGTCCTTAGGCAAGGCACTTCACCTACATTGCCTAGTATGAAAGTGGTGTGTGCATGAGTGTTGGTGGTGGTCGGAGGGTCTGATGGCGCAGATTGGCAGCCTCGCTTCCGTCAGTCTGCCCCAGGGCAGCTGTGGCTACAATAGTAGCTTACCACCACCTGGTGTGGAGTGAATAAATAATGATCTGTAAAGCGTCTTTGAGTGTCCAGAAAAGCGCTATACAAAACGGATGCATTATTATTATTATTATTATTAGTAGTAGTAGTAGTATTATTATTATTAGTATTATTATTATTATTATTGTTATTGTTATTATTATTTTCTCAATTTTCAGAGCCTAAAATCCTTACTTCGTTAGTGAGTGACTGAGGTTGGGACCTTTGTTGTTTTATGTTTTAGGTATTTGTGTCTTGTTTATTATTACTGTATTATAGCAAAAGGAGAAATTTAATTTGTCAACTGGACAGAGTTTATTTGGTTGAATACGTTTTGCAGCTCATCCGAGCTGCTTCTTCAGTTCTGGTCAGATGCTGGCGGACACTGCCTTATATCTGCTTGAAGGGAGGAGCTTAATTACAATGAAAATTACTCTGAGACAACACATATTTAAATACAGTTTCAGTTGGTCAGGTGAGTCTATTCAATATGGAGTTGTTTACAGTTTCTGTTAGTCATGTGAGTCTATTCAATATGGAGTGGGAGTGGGGGAGTACTTAGCATATCCATTCAGGGCCATGATGGGTGTTTTCACACCTTACTGTATTGTTTCATGTTTTATTTTATCATGATTAATCCAAATTTTAAAACATCAAAAAACAAGACAGAGCTTTTTACAATATATCTGTACTGCGGAAATGCAATTTTTACTTATTACATGAAATCAATCTGGTAAATTGTGACAGTATGCTATTTTGGTGAAGATTGAATATCATGATTCTTCTCCCCACCCACTCCTCCTATTGGTCAGTCTCCTTCATATTCTAAATGAGTGACAGATGCATTTAACCAGTTACAGTGAAGCGTGACCTTTAGTTACTTGTACCACAAGAATCCAAATTTTTATCAAGGCTCTGAAAAACTATTTAAAATTTCTGCCACATTGCCCAGCCCTATCTGTACAGTACAACTAACACATACTCTTAATCATAGTTATTTAGGCTATTGTTTCTTTGAAGCAGCTTAACTAAAACCCCATCCCAGCTGTGATTTGCACCATGACTCACCAAACTTGATGTGGAACGTTGTGACAGATGACATAGCCCCACTTGACAGTCACAGTGAAGCATAACCTTATTCAAATTAGACTGGAGATTTATTTTAGCAATGCAAAGGCAACGTTCACAGTTATCTGATAGGAGTAATGATTGTTCAGATGCAGAGGAATAATTGAAATGATGAGGTGAGGCTGTGATGCTAGTTATGATAAGGATGCTTAGTGATGTGGTTTGAGTCATCACAGTAACTCCCTTAATGTATTTGGTCAGATGTGATGGTAAAAGTGTGTATCATCATGAGATCACTTACTTTATACAAGAAGCACTGTGGGAAGACTGTTATTAAAATCAAAGCTGTGTACAGGAAAACCAATTCAGGACAGCTCAGACTGCCAATACAGCTTGTTCTGTTTGAAGAAGAGCTGCTATATAGTTAGAATCTATAACACCTGTGGGTCATTATGTTATAATTGTTATAATTTGCACATTTTAAATCGCAATATTCATCTAAAATGACTCAATAAAAGAAATAAGTCAGCTGTCGACATCTCCTATGGATAGCTATGGATCACACTAGCAAGTAGCAGATTTTTTTTTCTTTTTTTTTTTCATTTATACCAAAATGCCTACACATCGCTGCCAAATCCTAGGTGTGTCATTGACTAAGCAATATGGCATCTTGAAAAAACATGAACAAATCACTCCAAATACATCTTCAAGAGGGTAAATGAGAAGAGGAAACAACTCTAACATGGCTAAAAGCTCTGAAAAGTTGATTTTGCATAATAGGTCTACTTTAAAATCTATAGGAAATTGGGAGACTGACCAACTCATTTTTAATTCCCTTTCAAGACAGATATATGTACTTTTTCAGTTCAGTTCAAGTTCAAACCTCAGCTATACTTTACTTAAACTCTGAAGTCAGTCTTGTTTTAATTTTGGTTTATTTGATTATTATTATTACTTTTTTTTGTACTCATTCCAAATCCATCATTTTCATGACCCAAATCAGATTCACACTCATCTTGTTTTGGTTCTGGTTGTTTGATAACACTTAAACTGTGATAGACTAGAGGTGGGCGATATGACAGAAAATGAATATCACAATTTTCTTGGAGCTGGGTCATGATCGATTTGTAATATATCACAATTTGTAGGCTAAACTTTGTATGTTTCTATTGCCTTTTAAGGTAGATAAACTGATCTGCTTCTTCTCACTTCACTGTGGTATATCCAGCTGTCACTCACTCAGGGTATTGCAGAGGCTGGCCAACTGGAGGAGAGGATCTGTGTTTGGCGGTAGAGCTGCACTAAACAGAAAAATAGTGAATCACAAAATCTTCAAATCATCACAGGGTTGAGATCACGATTTGATTTTTAGCACCATATCGCCAAGCCCTAATATAGACTTGGTTTGATCCTCTTCTAGTCCTGTTCTAGTTTTGGTATAGTTCTGGTTTACTCCAAGTTTAGTTCCAGTTTTGATGAGGTGCACGAGGAAGTGTGAAAGCTGCAAAAACACCCTCAGATTTGCCACCTGATCTCATACCACTTTCTGTAAATTGCACATCACTGCCAGCTTTGTCACGCTCTTGTACAATCCAAAAGTTCAAATAATTAATAGCAGTGCTTATCCAGAGAAGTATATCAAGCATACAATAACCAAATAAGCCCCATTTTAGAAGAAAGTATCCTATACCATCGAGCACATCAACCTTTCACGCTCCTTTCTCATATGCTCATGCAGCCTATAAAGCTTTAAAACCCTGCAAGTTTTTCAAAATGACCAACATACAGTAATCATACAAACAATCATGTCGACATTATTCACACTAACCAAATGTCACAAATGTAACATCATTTTTCACTAAAGGTCTTTAAAAATATAATTACCCCAACAGAAGTCAACTCTGGCACCTCACATATTGAAACTCATGGAATGCTCAAATGTTAGATGCCCTGTACCATGCAGTGCTCTTCATATTCCAGAACCAGCACTGAGTGACCATGGGGAATTTGTGTATGAAAAATGACCGCAAGATACTGGTCCATTTCTAAGATGCTGCTGGGCTTACTAAAGAACTGTGCGGTACACCTGGGATAAGGGGAATATCTGCGAATATCAGGGCTGGAATAAGAAATGATCTGTAGCACTACCAATTTGCAATTATGAGACATTTTGTATTTGGCAGCAACTCCAAATAAAATATTAAGGGCAAACCTTGTACAGCTGAAAAGCACATTTTGTATGAATAGAAAAATCTTGTACAAGCATTTTTACACTGTAGAATTTTAAAGTAAAAAATATTCTTCAGTTTGGAATTGAAAACTGATACTATCCAAGATGATAATAAAAAGTCACTTCCAGTTTTGAGACCAAATTCCAGTGTTTATTTTTGCATTCTGTAAATATTCGCTACATCATTGTTATAAATAATATAAAGGCCGCCACACACTACAGAATTTTTCAATCTTAAACAATTTTTAAATGTGCAACAAAACGTGCACACCACAGACACGAGTAGAATCTTAAGAGATTTTAAATCTCCGATCTCAAAATGTGTACCACAGATTACAAAGCTGTGAGCGCACCTTGGGTCAACTGTTTTGAACTCGGGGAGAAGCAAATTGCAGCCAAAATTGGGCAAATTCTTCTGTAGTGTGTGGCGGCCTTAAGTTCTTCATGAGATTATTAACAGTATAGTAGTGGTCTAGTAATATGACCAAATGTTTCTTAGTAATTATTTTTATACCTAAATGCCGTACTTTTTAGCATAATTGATATGTACAGTAGATTGTAATGCACACACAGTATTGTCCACAAACCTTATAATGTATGCCATACAGTCTCTAATGTGACTGGTGCCCATAGAATAAAGAGCATGCTTACCTCAGTCAGGTGGGGGTTGGGGTTGAAGCCACACTGGTTGCACACCAGAGAGCGACACTGCGTGCAGGTGTTGGCGCTGGGCTTGTTGCCCATCAGGTCTGTGGTCTTGCAGACTGGGCACAGTTTGCTGCTGGGCATGGGAGCGATTTGAGGCACCGAGTAGGGGGAGGAGGGGGCGCTGCGGTCAGGGGACACTGAGGGGGACCTCCCTGTCCTGCTGCTGGCTGAGTCCACCTGTAGAGTCATCCGGGACTTCTGGTCGGTCCCATGTGAGGCCAGTCTGTCCCCGGTGCCCTGGTGGTCACTTTGAAGGGCAGCTTTTGGCCCGGGATCTGACGGTGGAGCTCTATAAAGATGAAACCAGGGGAAGACAGAGATTAAAGCCATACAGTGTAAATTCTGGTTAAAGATTTTTATAGGAAATCTTTTGATTGTACAGTGGTTAATTTTTTGCACTGGGGAGGCCATGTATAAGGGTGTCTTTTATAATTTCAGAATTTTATCATAGTAAAAATTTTCACACACAAACACACACACACACACACACACACACCCACACACACACACACACACACACACACACACACACACACACACACACACAATATATATATATATATATATATATATATATATATGCAACATGAATGAATATGCAACATGAATGAATGAATTTATTATAGTTTATTATATTTTATTATAGTTTTGCCTAAAATGCTTCATACTATACTTTTATAATGACAGTTTTCTTTTACTTAGAACTATTAAAGACTTCGAACTATTAAACTAACACTGACCGTGATCTGGATCTATACAAAAATATATGTCTTTGTGAATTTTTTTTCTGTATATAATATTTAAAAAAAACAAAACAAAAAACATCTCCAGAGTTGCATATATTATAGGAAAATGAGGAAAATGAAGTGGTATAAGTGTGTGTAGAGAACATTAGTGATTCAAGGCTCTTCTGTTGCGCTCATAAGCTTGGTTTTACCACTGCAGTAAACATATTATGCAGCCTCTATACTTAATGCACAATACATTTAGATGAATGGGCTTAACACTTTGGGCTATAACAAATTACACCTGTATATAGGAGTTTTTATTAAAAAGGAAAAATGCTACAGGAGAAAACCTAGGCGTTCATAGTGTGATATCAGACTTCTCAAAACGGTGGCTAACAGAGACAAATGCTGAATATTTTATATAGCCTCTATCAGTTTTCTCTGAGCGAGGTTGCTTTTCATTCTTTGAAGCTGTTCAGACCACATCTATGACTCCCGGAAAGAACAAAGAACCCAGATCAGACGATATTTACAAACATTTTAGTCAAATTTGGGCTCTGAACACCTGCGTCAGTTGAAACTCCACACAGGTCTTGTTTTTGTTTCAGTGTTGACATTCAAAAGCACCTCCACCTGTGCGCTCAAGTGAAACAAATGTAACAAATGTAAATAGAGCATGGAGCTATTGTGAGTCATTGCAGATAACTGGGGCTGCTCCACACCTGCATCTCTGCTTGACTCGCTGCAAGATGCCTTTATGTGCTACAAGGAAAAACTGCACTTTTCAAACCAGGACCTGCACATATGAAGGTCCACTGTGTCCCAGTGATGTGAGAACTGACAGATCAGAGGACGTCGGAAAATTGGGAAAATGGGAAAATTACTTAGTAAAAGAACGAATTTCAAAACTATGAACAAACTGGATGTCTGTTATATTTTGTCTTGATATAATAAGACACATCTTTAATGTATATAGAAATGCAGTTTCTCTTTTCCTCAACATATAGCATTTGTACATAACCAATGAACAAATAATAAATGTTGTTAGAGACACAATTAGTATCTGATTTGAGCAAGTATGAAATAAATCTTTATAAATAAGACAAAATGGTATTAATCTATATCACATCAATAGTGTAAAACATGGTAAGAAGCGCAAAATGATCGTTAGGGTAGTATCAAACTGGTATTGAGTATTGCCTACTGAGTTAGAATTTTTTGTATTGTGACAACACTAATATAGCACAGTAAACTAAATAAATAAAATGTTGTGATTTATGTTACTTCAATTAGTTATGCAAATAAATGCAGTTGTCAAAGTAGAATTATTCATAACACCTCTCTGCAGAAAGCCCCTTTAAGTCAAAATGTGACATAAATCCATAAACTATAATTAACAATATACATTAACTTCATATACTGTAGAGAGTAATGCAGAGCACAGCCTAAATACATGGAATAGCTGACAAGTGCCTTTGGAATGTGCCCCTTGGTATAGAAAAAGAGATCCGATCTCCACGGATGTATGGCTTTAATGAAGATGCTATATGTTTCTCTGTATTGATTGAACTGCTATCCACTGGAAATGAAACTGGGATTGCAGTGAAAGTGATCCGGCTGCTTCCGTTTAAAAGGTCAAGGTTTGGATCAGGCTTTTACATGCACCATTTGTTCTTAACGCTGTTGTCTAAAAAAATCTGCTGCTAAAATGGCATTACTTCGTCAAAAGAATGTTATAAAATCTTTTGATAATTTTTGTCTTATAAGTACACTCACCAGAGGATGTTTGATATGCAGTACTACCTGTGCAGGAAGTATAGTTGCAGTATTTCAAGCAGAGGTAGGTAAAATAAAATTTATGAATAAACTTGTTGTTTAAAAGATGCAGAAGTGTCCAAATTACAGTGGATTTACTGAACGTCAAGCCATTTACAGACGGTTTTAGGCCAGCACACCTCTAATAGACTGCAAAAGCATAAACCATGTCCCGTTATCGTTATTTCTAGTAACAACTGTGTTGACACTTTTTACTGCATAAATGTACCATTATCATTACTGGGGGATATAGAGGTGAAAAATGTCATGTTTTTAAATACAAAAAGAATATTTAAATTTTAACAGGGTCAAACTGAACCATGTCCTGTGGTTCTGTGATTATGAGACAAGAGCCATTATGTAGAGACTTGAATTTTTATTACCTTCTGTAAAAAATGACAAGAATTTTTATCTGAATCACTCAAATGGCTTAAAAGCTATTACTGCTTCAAAACCGTTTTAATGGGAGGACCATGTAACATTTCTGGAGAAGGGTCCGCAGTCTAGTCTCCATAGAGATGTTATTGATGTATGACATCAAAATAAAACAATAAAAAGCTCTGTGGAGAGAATGCAGATTTTTCCAAGGTATTTTAGCTATAAAAATACAAAAAATTAGTTTAATGTGATACCATGAAAAATTCTAAGCATGCGTCTTCAGGTGACTAGCGGGTTGCTGTCCCTGCACCAGAAATGTTACACAGTGTACCTTCAATTTTGATGATGAAAAACACTGAACTGAACAATATCACTTAATAATTGCTTGTGATGGGACAGGGGCCGAGGTGACATGACACATAGAGCTCTCTCATTCCAACAAGCAGCAGATCACAAACACACTGGGACTAAACTTGCATTGAATAAAACAGCAAATGAGTTGTAGGGAGCTCCAACTTTAAAGCCTGTAATGCATATTAGGAACGTCACTCCGAGATAGATGCATTTGAATAAACCATTTAAAATGTGACAGAGGGTAAACAGCTAAGCTCTGATTTATGGTCATCATCTTGCTGTCATCCGCTTTGACTGGAACAACTGCAGTCCTAAATCTTTAAACAAAATGGAAGTGCGTTGTTTATGGTTTGTTTGATACAAGCATACAATTAATAAAACATTTGTGTCCAAGACAAGACAATAAACTGCAAAATGATGCCTGTTTTCTCCCAAAAGTACTGAGATGCTATTACTGAAAACAGAACAAGAGATATTGTAGTAATCTAAAACAACCCTCTACATCCCCCTTCTCAGGATTTAAGTCGACTTTCACTACATCTATAAATCTCCTCTTTGGGCTTCCCCCACCTCGCAGCTCTTACCAGTATTTACTATCACTATCCCTCAGTATCAAAAGTATATCAATGTGGCCCCTTTGACTTCCTCTCCAAAACATCTAAAGAGAGGAGAGCTGTACCAGTGATGTACTTTAATATCCAGCAGACTAAATGATACACCACAAATAAATAGAAATGGCAAGTTGGCAATTATTAAATTACAAATCCTGAAATTATTTAGATAATATTTTGTTCTGTGAGGAACAAAATATTCCTGTCTTTTTATTAAATCTTATACTCCTGTTTAAATCTCTATTTGCAATTTAACTTATACAAAATGGACTCGGGAACTTTAAGCCATGTTATAATGTTGTTACTTCATCAAAAACATACCTGGAGTTGTATTTTGTTTTATTCACACATGTGTGAGTAACTCTTTATTGTTAGTCTATCTACATTCCCAACGCTTTGTTCCACCTTGTGATGTCATGTAATGGTAGTTTTCAAGTTAACAACTACCTTTTAGGTTTAGTTCAGTAGAGAAAGACAATTCCAGGACAGAATTTATCCAGATGATTCTAGTGAAGATGTATGGAGTTTAAAAACACAGTGGAGCACTTTCTGTATTACCACATGACATCACAAGGTGGAACAGAGTGTTTTCAGTTTGAAAGAAGAACAGAAGAATATGCAGGGTTTGTGTGTTAAACGTGTGAATGAAACAAAACACAACTCCAGGTATGTTTGTGATGAGGAAACAACATTGTAACATACACTATATTTCCAAAAGTATTCGCTCACCTGCCTTGACTCGCATATGAATTTAAGTGACATCCCATTCTTAATCCACAGGGTTTAATATGACATTGGTTCCCCCTTTGCAGCTATAACAGTTTCAACTCTTCTGGGACGACTGTCCACAAGGTTTAGGAGTGTGTTTATGGGAATTTTTGACCACTCTTCCAGAAGAGCATTTGTGAGGTCACACACTGATGTTGGACGAGAAGGCCTGGCTCTCAGTCTCCGCTCTAATTCATCTCAAAGGTGTTCTGTCGGGTTGAGGTCAGGACTCTGTGCAGGCCAGTCAAGTTCATCCACACCAAACTCTCTCATCCATGTCTTTGTGGACCTTGCTTTGTGGTCTGGTGCACAGTCATGGTGTCATGTTGAAGAGGAAGGGGCGGGCCATTTCCAAACTGTTCACACAAAGTTGGGAGCATGAAATTATCGAAAATCTCATTCAGAGTTCCTTTCACTGGAACTAAGGGGCCAAGCCCAGCTCCTGAAAAACAACCCCACACCATAATCCCCCCTCCACCAAACTTTACACTTGGCACAATGCAGTCAGACAAGTACCATTCTCCTGGCAACCACCAAACCCAGACTCGTCCATCAGATTGCCAGATGGAGAAGTGCGATTTGTCACTCCACAAAACATGTCTCCACTGCTCTAGAGTCCAGTGGCAGCGTGCTTTACACCACTGCATCTGACGCTTTGCATTGCACTTGGTGGATTGGATGTAGCTGCTTGGCCATGGAAACCCATTCCATGAAGCTCTCTATGCACTATTCTTGAGATAATCTGAAGGAAAGTTGGTGACCTCTGCGCACTATGTGGCTCAGCATCCGCTGACCCCGCCCCGTCAGTTTACGTGGCCTACCACTTCGTGGCTGAGTTGCTGTCGTTCCCAATCACTTCCACTTTGTTATAATACCACTGACAGTTGACTGTGGAATATTTAGAAGCGAGGAAATTTCACGACTGGACTTGTTGCACAGGTGGCATCCTACCACAGTACCACACTGGAATTCACTGAGCTCCTGAGAGCGACACATTCTTTCACAAATGTTTGTAGAAACAGTCTGCAGGCCTAGGTGCTTGAGTTTATAAACCTGTGTCCATGGAAGTGATTGGAACATCTGATTAAGATTATTTGGATGGGTGAGTGAATACTTTTGGCAATATAGTATAACTCTGAAAATAGCGTAATACGGGCCCTTTAACACAGATATTAGCAGCAGAGAAAACCACAAAGTCTGCTACATACATTTCTCCCCTGTCTTCTCCCACCAGGCATAGAACAACAAGACATAAGACAGCAAATAAGATTACAAAAATGGTGAGATCTAAAAATCTGTCTTTAAAGGTGAAATGCAAGGCGTGTGTAATTGCTTGTAAACTTGACATCTGTTCTTTAGCGTGACCACTGACTATATTCAGCCCTCATGTCAGGCTATAAATAAAGGATGGCGTTCTGCTGGAGCTGAGATAGATTTTGTACGTATGTGTTGTGCTTGTGTTTTGTATGTATGTGCCGAGCTCATGCTGCTAGCTGCTTTTTCTTGCTGCAGATGAATAAAATATGCGCCCATGTTGTTTCTCACTGTACATGATTTTACTGTTGTGACATTATGAAATCATAGGATAGATCGTCATTGAAAACAAATCTGGAATAACAAAGGTTTGTATTTCTATTAAACATGTGCTAGTGATTAGAAGACCTTTTTTGTACATACAGATTTAGATTACAAAATAACACTATGCATTTTATGATTCTATAATTAGCCTAATGCAGCTTCTTAATGGTATAATACTGTATTAATGCATGTCTTTACTGAAAAGCTACTAATTGTCACTGGTTCTTTCAACAAAACCATGGCATGGCTTGAAAGGATATGAATCAATAGACTTATTAAGACATTTATTTAGTACGTTTAGTTAAATCAAATCTTTTCATCCTTTTGTTGAGGCTGTAGAGTATTCTCCAAGCTGAGATAAGGCCTAAACTGACAGACTTCCATTCACTTTCACATTCATTACAGGCAATTTAGATTCACCAGTGCATGCATGTCGCACACACCACTCAAGGATACCCTCAACCCCTTGCTAAATAAAAGATCTTATAGTGGCTTATTCATTATAGTGGCTACTGCTGGTGGGCTTTTAATGTATACACTATCAATAGACCACATGATGGACACTCTCAAACAGCAAAGATGGCCGCCCCAAGCAATATAGACTTACAGTGTTGAAAGGTTCACAGTTATCTACTAAATCGCATTGGATTCATTTGAGACGAAGGCCGGATCTTTGATGAGGTATTTCTTTATGTTATTGAATACACTACATATATACATTGAGTACAGCATCAGGTGTGGTGAAGATGCAGTGTGAATGCCATACTCCAGATGCAGAAATGTTTAATAGTTATCAAATCAGTAATACGGCCATACCCACAAACCCACACTAGTTTTTCACAACTTGTTCATATCTTACATAGGCTACAGTAATATTCTAGGGATTTGATGATAATGTCAGCTAAAGAGACATTATCATATAAAGATGAGTAGGATATTACATCAATTTTAATTAAAGAAATTCCCTGCATATTGATTGGAACATGTAGCCGATAAATAAGCTGTGGGGTGGTGCGACTTCTCACAATGCACAGCGTATGTCATCTTGGCTACACAGCCATCAGCAGATGCATCACTGGGATGGGGCTCTCAAACAATCACTGAATTCAAACAGTCTGGCATGATAAAAGATAAGGACATAGGCTAATTGTAATATGGTACTACCCCTACCCACAGGCAACCCACCCTGCATCAAGATTATACAGGCTACATCTAGGCTGGTCTTTCAGTCGAGTAAAAGGGTGCATCATGTCCATTCATGCTTTAGTGCTACCTTTGCGCACACACATTGTAACAAACGTGGAAATCCCTAGAAACGTTTGTAACCAACAATCCAGTCTTATTTATTATAATCCGCCTATTACAGTTGACTGCGATCTCGGTTGGTAAGGAATGAACGGTGGCTGCTACCTAGAAGCGATAATGGTGTCAAAAACGGCGAAAATTGTGTTGACAAGGATATTGAAATAAATAATTAAGCACCCATTCAAATCTATCTCCACGCAGCGGGGCGAGCCTCCTAACGCCGTACAGCTGGAGCTGTAGCCGTGCTCCCTGAATGAACATAGGCGATTCTGTGTTTTGGAGCAAAAACGTCCTATTGACAGAGCTACCTGTTAATCCCCGGGCCGGGAGCAGCCCCACTTCCTCCAGCTGGCGCTCCGTTACTGGGCTTGGTGAGCTGTCCAGAGTCCGCTGGTGCTGAAATGGAAGCCCCCGTTGAAGGCACGGCGGGCGCGGCCTGTCCCGCCTGTGCCTCCCCCTCCATGCTCGCCTCATTCCCCATCGTGTCGGGACGGTTCTCGACGCAGGCAAACGGTGTCGAAGATGGTTGTACGACGGTTATAAAAACTCAGATGACACTCAGCGTTTCCCCCCTTCCGCCATCATCGCTTCAGCATCCCGCACAGAGCACGCGCACTAAAGAGCTGAAGGAGCGCGCTGACGCACAGGGTGGGAACAGTACGTGCGCGCTCACAACCAAGCCTGGTTTATGTCAAGTCAAAGAGCAATCCTCTCCAAGCTCCCTGCAGCACCTAAATGAAGACCAGTGGGACCTCACAGTTCCTTCTGTGGGACAGGCTACAGAGTGCCAAGTAAAATCATAGGCTATTAACGGTTTTGTTGCCGTTTTATCACAACAACGTTGTTAATTATTTTTGTTACATATGCATGGCAATAATGATCATAAAGGCCAGCTGTGAAAACAGGAGTATGCTCTGAATAGCATGTGCTCCTGGTAATTACAGTCTAGCTTAGGCGGTTAGAGCTGATCTCAAAGAGCATTCAAGAGTCCTGTTGGTTTAAGATGCATTGCTCTCCCTAGTGTACAAAAGGTGCCACAACAGCAATAAACACCTGGATGAAATGAATGGTTGTTAATACCACAGAACACTAATTTTTATAAACTGTAAAAACAACATGTAAAAACACGACGACATGTTAAATTCTGCAAGGATTCCAATACGCTTTAATGCAGCATGAATTGTCACAAACAACAAAGAGCTCAAAAACCAGTGAGCCAAAGAACAGATACATATGTACAAAACATAAAACTGTACAGTGAAATTCACATCAGCTCACAACAATGTTAGAGTCTGATGACATAACACAGCATACACCTGTTTTTCATCTTTTGGCTGAAATTTGAACAGGTCTTTCGTTTAAAAATACCTTACCAATAACAAAATGATACAACATAGGTTTAAAAACCGATAGTGAATAATGCAATATTATATACATTTACCATAGTAATGTGGAAGCTACCTGTGAAGGACAACTGAATTACTAAAACATTGTAAATAAATGTTTTCATTTGTTCTTGTGAATAACTTGAACAAACATAAAAACATTTTTACTTTAATAAGTATGGTGTAATTAAGGTACTATTCTTCACAAATGAAGGAGCATTGTTAAGAAATTCTACCCATGCTGAAGGTCCTTTTCAA